>JAWQFJ010011016.1:172500-189265 GCA_034096865.1 Theodoxus fluviatilis
TACACATCTAGTGTAGCAATAGAACCAGTAAGATCTTTTTAAAATTATCTGTCAGATCGATTATCTGAACTCAGATGGAACCTGAGCATAGGGTTATCATCATGATGGTTAAAACAAAGTCGACTGACACTGATGCAGCAAGTAGTCAAGGCTCAAGCACCTGGACACATAAAGTCGGAGCTAGGATTCACTGAATAGAACACGACCATTTGTTCCACATTTCGGCCTGGACGTTCATTCACAGACACAACTGTGTGACTCCGAGGATAAGTGATTAACAAGCATTTATTAATAACAATATTACGTCTGGAGTGGCGACACTCACACTGCGATTGACTAAGTAAGTAGTGGGATGAAAGCGCATCGAACGCAATGAGTCAATGTAAACAGAGCAAATGAAGCCAAGAAGGCACCTGTTGTGCATAAATATGGCTCAGTAGAAACAGCTGCGGTGTTTACAATAACATGTTGTCATGTTTCTGGTCTATTGTCGACTTGGAGTCAGGTTTTTGTAGTCTTTCAGCCATCGCGTGCCAAACCGCACGTTGACGTTGACAAACCCTGTGAATTGTACGTCATTCCGGCTATCCGCTCAATGTAGATGAAAAACAATTGACATAAGCAAGTTGAGAGCTTAGTAGATTTTAAATCTGTCGAAACAGGTTAATCAGCTTGATACACTTTACTGTGTCATAGAGAATATAAATGTGAGTGTACGAGGTGAATAAGTTTCATACAATTCCTTACATCATAAAAACAAGTTGCACTGCTGTTTTCTTACCTTGCTATATTTCGGGGAGATGGATGGAAATACATGTTCTTCCCACTGTTAATGTGAGCGTTCATTCCTCTGCCGATCCTGCAACTTAAAGCGTTGTTTGAGAAGTAACTGAGCGGGAAAAGCGATTTGACGTTGACCAGTGTTTTCAAACGTAGGCGCGAAAATGGTGCCATTCTGCGGGAGACGCAAACGCGCTGAAACATTCGCATTAAGTTACGAATTTAATCCCCTACACAAGATATTAAAAAAAGCAAAAAGCATAGATATCGAATCCTTGTCCATTTCTCATGAAGTAGGTGTGCTTTTTTTAGTCAAAAAGACAATGTTCTTTTTTGTATGTGGCTTCGATAGGGATGAACCCATCGTTTTTTCAGTTTGTCTCCGCTGTTGGACGGCCAATTGAACATGCTATAATATAGATCGAGTCAATGACCGACTCGGCGAAGTAGAGAAGTTGTAGGGTAGTAACCTGTAAACATGCCATCCCGTCTCTACGCTCATTTAAAAAAAGAAGTATTGCTATCAGCATGTGAAGAATTGAACAAAGATGACAAATTTGAATGTGCAAGGTGAATTCGTTAAATAGGTTTCCTTTCTTTGTCAGTCAAAGTGGAATTTGTGGTTTCATGCCGCGCTCAAATGATGATAAACTGTTGGCGGACTCGGTGAAGGGTAGCACACTTTAAACACGCCGTCCCGTCTCTTCGTTCAACGTCAAAGATAACTACTGATAGCAGCATGCTCAGCAATGAACAGAGAATATAAATCTGAGTGTGCAAGGTGAATAAATTTCACACGATTCCTTACATCATAAAAACAAGTTGAACTGCTGTTTTCTTACCTTGATATCTTTCAATGAGTAAGATGGAAACACATATTCTTCCCACTGTTAAAATGAACATTCATTCCTCTGCCGATCCTGCAAGTTTCAGCGTTGTTTGTAAAGTAACTGAGCGGGAAAAGCGATTTGACGTTGACCACTGTTTTCAAATGTAGGCGCGAAAATGGTGCTATTTTGCGCGCGACGCAAACACGCTGAAAATTTCGCATTAAATCACACATTTAATACCCTACACAAGATCAACAAAAACAAAAAGCATAGATATCGAATCCTTGTCCATTTCTCATGAAGTAGGTGTGATTTTTAAGTCAAAATTACTATGTTTGCTTTTGTACGTGGCTTCGATAGGGATGAACCCATCGTTTTTGCAATTTGTCTCCGTTGTTGGACGGCCAATTGGACATGCTACTAAAAGAGACAGGTCCACAGACCTTCAGAAAAGCAGACAAAGAGAGGCAGAGACACGAAGAGGCAGAGACATAGAGAGAAAGAGACACGGAGAGGCAGAGACACAGACAGGCAGAGACACGGAGAGAAAGAGACACAGTGAGAAAGAGACATGGAAAGGCAGAGATATGGAGAGAAAGATACTCGGAGAGAAAAAGACACAGAAAGAAAGATACACGGAAAGAAAGAGACACAGAGAGAAAGAGACATGGAGAGAAAGATACACGGAGAGAAAGAGGCATGGATAGAAAGAGTCACAGAAAGAAAGACACAGAGAGAAATAGACATGGAGAGGCAGAGACATGGAGAAAAAGATACATGGAGAGAAAGAGATATGGAGAGGAAGAGACATGGAGAGGCAGAGACACAGAGAGAAAGAGACACGGAGAGAAAGAGATATGGAGAGAAAGAGACAGAGAGAAAGATGCACACAGAGAAAGAGACATGGAGACTCAGAGACACAGAGAGAAAGATACACGGAGAGAATGAGACACAGAGAGAAAGAGGCATGGATAGAAGGAGACATGGAAAGAAAGTGACACGGAGAGAAAGAGACACGGAGATAAAGAGACAGAGAGAAAGAGGCATGGAGAGAAAGGGGCATGGAAAAGAAAGAGACATGGAGAGAAAGAGACACGGAGAGAAAGAGACATGGAGAGGAAGATACATGGAGACAAAGAGACATGGAGAGAAAGAGACACGGAGAGAAAGAGACATGGAGAGAAAGAGACACGGAGAGAAAGAGACACGGAGAGAAAGAGATACGGAGATAAAGAGACATGGAGAGAAAGAGGCATGGAGAGAAAGTGACATGGAGAGAAAGAGACATGGAGAGAAAGTGACACGGAGATAAAGAGACACGGAGAGAAAGAGACACGGAGATAAAGAGACATGGAGTGAAAGAGGCATGGAGAGAAAGTGACATGGAGAGAAAGAGACATGGAGAGAAAGTGACACGGAGAGAAAGAGACACGGAGATAAAGAGACATGGAGAGAAAGATACATGGAGAGAAAAAGGCATGGAGGGAAAGAGACATGGAAAAGAAAGAGACATGGAGAGAAAAAGGCATGGAGAGAAAAAGGCATGGAAAAGAAAGATACACGGAGAGAAAGAGACATGGAGAGAAAGAGACACGGAGAGAAAGAGACACGGAGATAAAGAGACATGGAGAGAAAGAGGCATGGAGAGAAAGTGACATGGAGAGAAAGAGACATGGAGAGAAAGTGACACGGAGAGAAAGAGACACGGAGATAAAGAGACATGGAGAGAAAGAGACATGGAGAGAAAAAGGCATGGAGAGAAAGGGGCATGGAAAAGAAAGAGACATGGAGAGAAAGATACACGGAGAGAAAGAGACATGGAGAGAAAGAGACATGGAGAGAAAGAGACATGGAGAGAAAGTGACACGGAGAGAAAGAGACACGGAGATAAAGAGACATGGAGAGAAAGAGACATGGAGAGAAAAAGGCATGGAGAGAAAGGGGCATGGAAAAGAAAGAGACATGGAGAGAAAGATACACGGAGAGAAAGAGACATGGAGAGAAAGAGACACGAGAGAAAGAGACACAGGCAGGCAGAGACACGGAGAGAAAGAGACATTGAGAGAAAGAGACACGGAGAGAAAGAGACACAGGCGGGCAGAGACACGGAGAGAAAGAGACACAGGCGGGCAGAGACACGGAGAGAAAGAGACATGGAGAGAAAGAGACATGGAGAGAAAGAGACACGGAGAGAAACAGACACAGGTGGGCAGAGACACGGAGAGAAAGAGACATGGAGAGAAAGAGACACGGAGAGAAAGAGACACGGAGAGAAAGAGACACAGATGGGCAGAGACACAGAGAGAAAGAGACACAGGCGGGCAGAGACACGGAGAGAAAGAGACATGGAGAGAAAGAGACATGGAGAGAAAGAGACACGGAGAGAAAGAGACACGGAGAGAAAGAGACACGGAGAGAAAGAGGCATGGAGAGAAAAGGACATGGAAAAGAAAGAGACATGGAGAGAAAAAGACACGGAGAGAAAGAGATACGGAGAGAAAGAGACACGGACAGAAAGAGATATGGAGAGAAAGAGACATGGAGAGAAAGAGACACAGGCAGGCAGAGACACGGAGAGGCAGAGACACAGAGAGAAAGTTACCGAGAGAAAGAGATACAGATAGAAAGAGATACAGAGAGAAAGAGACATGGAGAGAAAGAGACATGGAGAGAAAGAGACATGGAGAGAAAGAGGCATGGAGAGAAAGAGCCATGGAGAGAAAGAGATACGGAGAGAAAGAGACACAGAGAGAAAGAGATATGGAGAAAAAGAGACACGGAGAGAAAGAGACACAGAGAGAAAGAGACACAGAGAGAAAGAGGCATGGAGAGAAAGAGACACGGAGAGAAAGAGACATGGAGAAAAAGGGACATGGAGAGAAAGAGACTCGGAGAGAAAGAGACAGAGAGAAGCAGATACTAAGAGACAAGTCCACAGACAGGCAGAGGAGCAAAGAGAGGCAGAGACATGGAGAGGCAGACACACGGAGAGGCAGAGATACAGACAGGCAGAGACACGGACAGAAAGAGACACGGAGAGAAAGAGACATGGAGAGGCAGAGACATGGAGAGGCAGAGACACAGACAGGCAGAGACACGGAGAGAAAGAGACACGGAGAGAAAGAGACACGGAGAGAAAGAGATACGGAGAGAAAGAGACACGGACAGAAAGAGATATGGAGAGAAAGAGACATGGAGAGAAAGGGACACAGGCAGGCAGAGACATGGAGAGGCAAAGACACAGAGAGAAAGAGTTACCGAGAGAAAGAGACACAGAGAGAAAGAGATACAGAGAGAAAGAGACACGGAGAGAAAGAGACATGGACAGAAAGAGACATGGAGAGAAAGAGACACAGAGAGAAAGAGGCATGGAGAGAAAGAGACATGGAGAGAAAGAGATACGGAGAGAAAGAGACACAGAGAGAAAGAGATACGGAGAGAAAGAGACACGGAGAGAAAGAGACATGGAGAGAAAGAGACACAGAGAGAAAGAGACATGGAGAGAAAGAGACATGGAGAGAAAGAGACATGGAGTGAAAGGGACATGGGAAGAAAGAGACATGGAGAGAAAGAGACTCGGAGAGAAAGAGACACGGAGAAAGGGACATGGAAAGAAAGAGACACGGAGAGAAAGAGACTCAGAGAGAAAGAGACATGGAGAGAAAGAGACACAGAGAGAAAGAGACATGGAGAGAAAGAGACATGGAGAGAAAGAGACTCGGAGAGAAAGAGACATGGAGAGAAAGGGACATGGAAAGAAAGAGACATGGAGAGAAAGAGACTCGGAGAGAAAGAGACATGGAGAGAAAGAGACACAGAGAGAAAGAGGCATGGAGAGAAAGAGACATGGAGAGAAAGAGACTCGGAGAGAAAGAGACAAAGAGAGGCAGATACGAAGAGACAAGTCCACAGACAGGCAGAGGAGCAAAGAGAGGCAGAGACATGGAGAGGCAGACACACGGAGAGGCAGAGATGCAGACAGGCAGAGACACGGAGAGAAAGAGACACGGAGAGAAAGAGACATGGAGAGGCAGTGACATGGAGAGGCAGCGACACAGACAGGCAGAAAAACGGAGAGAAAGAGACACGGAGAGAAAGAAACATGGAGAGGCAAAAACATGGAGAGAAAGATACACGGAGAGAAAGAGACACGGAGAGA
Source organism: Theodoxus fluviatilis (assembly GCA_034096865.1). Lineage (NCBI taxonomy): Eukaryota > Metazoa > Mollusca > Gastropoda > Cycloneritida > Neritidae > Theodoxus > Theodoxus fluviatilis. The sequence goes on from JAWQFJ010011016.1 coordinate 178,270, forward strand.
AAGAGACATGGAGAGGCAGAGACACAGTGAGAAAGAGACACGGAGAGGCAGAGACACAGGCAGGCACACACGGATAGAAAGATACATGGAGAGAAAGAGACACGGAGAGAAAGAAACCTGGAGAGAAAGAGACACAGAGAGAAAGAGACACAGAGAGAAAGAGACACATAGAGAAAGAGACACAGAGAGAAAGAGACACAGATAGAAAGAGACACGGAGAGAAAGAGACACGGAAAGGCAGAGACACGGAGAGGCAGAGACTTGGAGAGAAAGAGACATGGAGAGAAAGAGACATGTAGAGAAAGAAACCCAGAGAGAAAGAGGCACAGAGAGGCAGAGACACGGACGGAAAGAGACATGAAGAGGCAGAGACACAGAGAGAAAGAGACACGGAGAGATAGAGACACAGGCAGGCAGAGACATGGAGAGAAAGAGACATGGAGAGAAAGAGACACGGAGAGATAGAGACACGGAGAGAAAGAAACCCAGAAAGAGACACAGAGAGAAAGAGACACAGAGAGAAAGAGACACAGAGAGAAAGAGACAGAGAGAAAGAGACATGGAGAGAAAGAGACATGGAGAGAAAGAGACACGGATAGAAAGAGACATGGAGCGAAAAACACGGGGAGAAAGAGACACAGACAGGCAGGTCCACAGACAGGCAGAGACACGGAAGAAAGAGACACAGACAGGCAGGTCCACAGACAGGCAGAGACACAGAGAGAAAGAGACACGGAGAGAAAGAGACACGGAGAGAAAGAGACACAGACAGGCTGGTCCACAGACAGGCAGAGACACGGAGAGAAAGAGACACGGAGAGAAAGAGACACGGAGAGAAAGACACGGAGAGAAAGAGACACGGAGAGAAAGAGACATGGAGAGAAAGAGACACGAGAGAAAGAGACACAGGCAGGCAGAGACACGGAGAGAAAGAGACATGGAAAGAAAGAGACACGGGGAGAAAGAGACACGGAGAGGCAGGTCCACAGACAGGCAGAGACACGGAGAGAAAGAGACACGGAGAGAAAGAGACACGGAGAGAAAGAGACACGGTAGAAAGAGACACAGAAAGATACACGGAGAGAAAGAGACACTGAGAGAAAGAGACACGGAGAGAAAGAGACATGGATAGAAAGAGGCATGGAGAGAAAGAGACACTGAGAGAAAGAGACACAGGCAGGCAGAGACATGGAGAGAAAGAGACACGGAGAGAAAGAGACACTGAGAGAAAGAGACACGGATAGAAAGAGACATGGATAGAAAGAGGCATGGAGAGAAAGAGACACGGAGAGATAGAGACACAGGCAGGCAGAGACATGGAAAGAAACAGACACGGAGAGAAAGAGACACTGAGAGAAAGAGACACGGATAGAAAGAGACATGGAGAGAAAGAGACACGGAGAGAAAGAGACATGGAGAGAAAGAGACACGGAGATAAAGAGACACGGAGAGAAAGAGACACGGAGAGAAAGAGACACGGAGAGAAAGAGAGACGGAGAGAAAGACACTCGGAGAGAAAGAGACAAAGAGAAGCAGATACTAAGAGACAAGTCCACAGACAGGCAGAGGAGCAAAGAGAGGCAGAGACACGGAGAGGCAGACACACGGAGAGGCAGAGATACAGACAGGCAGAGACACGGAGAGAAAGAGACACGGAGAGAAAGAGACATGGAGAGAAAGATACACGGAGAGGCAGAGATACAGACAGGCAGAAAAACGGAGAGAAAGAGACACGGAGAGAAAGAGACATGGAGAGGCAAAAATGGAGAGAAAGATACACGGAGAGAGACACGGAGAGAAAGAGACACCGAGAGGCAGAGACACAGTGAGAAAGAGACACGGAGAGGCAGAGACACAGGCAGGCAGAGACACGGATAGAAAGATACATGGAGAGAAAGAGACACAGAGAGAAAGAAACCCGGAGAGAAAGAGACACGGAGAGAAAGAGACACAGAGAGAAAGAGACACATAGAGAAAGAGACACAGAGAGAAAGAGACATGGAGAGAAAGAGACATGCAGAGGAAGAGACACAGATAGAAAGAGACACGGAGAGAAAGAGACACGGAGAGGCAGAGACACAGAGAGGCAGAGACACGGAGAGAAAGAGACACGGAGAGAAAGAGACATGTAGAGAAAGAAACCCAGAGAGAAAGAGACACAGAGAGGCAGAGACACGGAGAGAAAAAGACATGGAGAGGCAGAGACACAGAGAGAAAGAGACACGGAGAGGTAGAGACACAGGCAGGCAGAGACATGGAGAGAAAGAGACATGGAGAGAAAGAGACACGGAGAGAAAGAAACCCAGAAAGAGACAGAGAGAAAGAGACTGTGACGTACTCGTTCTTTAATCAATTGGCTTGTTTAAATGTCTAGGGGAAGAACTAAAGCACGCACCTTCATTCCTCCATTCAAACGCTAGATGGTAATTGTCTGGCAATGAAGCAATGGCGAAACCAAAATCAATTCAAAGGAAGTAGTTTAATTTTCAGGATGCATTTACCCGTGAAAGGTGAATGGGCGACAAGCGCCACAATACTGCATCGAATGCAAGTAGAAGCAATCCATTCATTTCAACAACTCGCAGTGAGACATGGAAAAAACAAACAATGGAAAGAAATATGTCTGCCCGAGCCGAGGTAATTAACTAAGTGTACTTAGCTGACCCTTTCGATGAAAACGTGGAGTTGGAGATGCACGGACTTATACCCCGCGCCTATCGCGCTAGCACAGGGGTTGGGGGAAGGGGGTCTGAGTGCACCGACATTGCAGCCGGTGACCCGGGAGAAAAAATCACCACAACGACGGAAATGGTCGCACTTGACACTCTTTCCTTCTCTCTCTCTCTCACCACAACGACGGAAATGGTCGCACTTGACACTCTTTCCTTCTCTCTCTCTGGCATTTCTTCCTCTGGGTCGTGCAGAGGGAACTTGTTCCTCCTTCTTCTCCTTCTTCCAGGCCACCACACTTCAGCAGAGCAGGTAAGCAGGCAGGCAGGCACGCTGGCTATTCGTCATTCCACCACCCCCTGGCAAAGGCCCTCTTCCAGCCGGTTCCAGGCGGGCTGAAGCTCTCTCATCACCCTCCTTCTTCATTCCTACATGGCCACTGCCAAGAGCAAAACACCTACACCAAGCAGGGCGCCGATGTCACTGCTCCGCTAAAAATAAATGTACTGGCGCCACGAGCATCCGGCGACACTCGCTTAAATTCATTCACTGACGTCACCAAGTTCAGTCAGTCCAATCACCACTGTTCATCCCACTCCACTCTGACTGGTCAATTCACAAGTTGAAAGTCACAGGTTGGTCAGCGTGAAAACGCCAGTGGAGTCCACCACACTCATAACACTTTCAAGTCATTCACCTACACAGGGGTCAATTCTTTACTGACACCGGCTCAGGGCAATGAAAAAAACCGCTAAAGCTACGGCTCAGCAGACGCATGCTAAACACTTTAATAATACTAATAACCAGAAGGCATGAAAAGCACAGTTTCGCCACACTTCCCTTCCACAACGAGAAAAATGTTACGGAAATGACATTTTTCACAGTTCATAATTCAATCAAGAAAACAGCCAAAACTCTCAAACAACAGGGGACCCCGGGTTACGTGGTCTATTTTACCACTAGGATAGTCGGTACAGAAATAATCAAAGAGGACTACATCAGCCTCATTCAACAATATATAACATTCTGTCCACCCGACCACCTCCCAGGAGTGATGCCTCCCTCTCACTGGTTTGACACCCTAAGTCCAAACACATCACACCACACAACCACCTCACCTGACCATCACACTGGCCCACAAAACTCTCACACTCCACCCATCATATTCTCTGCACAGCACACTCCAATGCACAGCCAAACACATCAAATCTTTCTCATTCCCACACCCAGTCATTCCTCTCTCTAAATCTATCCTTTTTTTCTCTTCCTCCAGTCAAACCATTTTCTCTCCCTGTGGCTCGCCTCTCCGAGACTCACACCACCACATGCAACCTCTCCCATCTCCATTCCTTCCTCTCCCACATCCTCCAACTCCACACCAGTCTTCCCACAAGACTCAATTCCTTCCTCTCCCACATCCTCCAACTCCACACCAGTCTTCCCACAAGACTCAATTCCTTCCTCTCCTACATCCTCCAACTCCACACCAGTCTTCCCACAAGACTCAATTCCTTCCTCTCCCACATCCTCCAACTCCACACCAGTCTTCCGGGTGGAACACATCAACACCCTCCTCTCAGACTCATTCTCAACTTCCATCTCTTCCTCTCTCACACACTTGTCCTCTCCCTCCACCTTCACCATTGACACTTCTCTGTCTCCATCCCTGACTCTGTCTCTGTCCCTGACTACGTCTCTGTCCCTGACTACGTCTCTGTCCTTGACTACGTCTCTGTCCCTGACTACGTCTCTGTCCCTGACTACGTCTCTGTCCTTGACCCTGTCTCCGACTCTGACCCTGTCTCCGACTCTGACCCTGTCTCCGACTCTGACCCTGTCCTCGACTCTGACCCTGTCTCCGACTCTGACCCTGTCCTCGACTATGACTCTGTCAATTCCCACTCTCTCCAACGAACGACAAGCAACCATCTCACTGTCCTCACTCACATCACCCTCAGCAACAACAACCTCCTCAACAACAACAACCTCCTCAACAACAACAACCTCCTCAGCAACAACAACCTCCTCAGCAACAACAACCTCCTCAGCAACAACAACCTCCTCAGCAACAACAACCTCCTCAGCAACAACAACCTCCTCACAAGCAACAACCTCCTCAGCAACAACAACCTCCTCAGCAACAACAACCTCCTCACAGCCCCCCATCAAGACCATCTCCCTCTCACTCTCCTTCCGCTCTGCCTCCCCGGCTCTCTCTGCAACCTTCCTAGCTCTCTCTCTCTCCTTCTGCTCCAACTTTCTGTCTCTATACGCTTTTATCCTCCCTCTGGCTGCCTTTATCTTCTCCTTCCGCTCTGCATCCCATTTCTCCCTTCTCCCCACAGTCTCCTTCCACACCTCTTCCCTCCACTCCATGACTCTTCTCTCTCTCTCTTCCTCTTCAGCTCTCTCTCTCTCTCTTTGCTCAGCCCAAAATCTCTCTCGCTCCAGCTCTCTCGCCGCAGCCTCCCCGGCTTTCCCTCTCTCTGCCTCCTGTCTCTCCCTCTCATACTTCTCAGCAGCCTCCCTCTCTGCTTCCTCTATCTCCAATTCTAATCGCTTCCTCTCAAGCTGCCTCTGTCTCCCTCTCTCATTCTCCTTCCTTATCTGTTCAATCTCCAATCTCTCTCTGTCCAACTCCTCCCTCAGTTTCCTGTCTAACTCCTCCCCTCTGAATCTGCAGAACCTCCTTCGCAACTCATATTCAGTAGCCCTTCCTCAGCAACAACAACCTCCTCACACCGACTCTCCTCAGCTTCTCTCGCCGCAGCCTCCCTGGCTTCCTCCCTCTCTGCTTCTTCTACAGCCCCCCTGGCCCTCTCTCTCTCCTGTTCCAACTTTTTGTCTTTATATGCCTTTATCCTCTCTCTGACTGCCTTTCTCTTCTCCCTCAACTGTTCCATCTTCAATTCGTGCCGCCTCCTCCTCTCCTCCACCTCTGCATCTCTCTCCCTCTGCTCCGCCTCCCATTTCTCCCTTATCACTGTTCTTCTGAACTTGAACAGGATCTCTCGCAATTCACCTTCAGTAGCCCCCTCGCCTGCACTCAACCCAAACTTCTCAAACAACAACTCCAATCCCGCCTTATCTAATGAATAAATCAAGGCAATGCTTGGCAATTCTGCTTCTTCCCCCATTGTAAAGATTTGCTAGCTTCACACACTAATGAACTCAGCAAAAACTTCAAACAGCAGTAACTGTACGCTTTCCAGCTAGTCAACACAAGGTCACACAGTGCAGCAAGGCATGCGAGCAACAAGGTGAATCAAAAACAGAAATGGCAGGTCAGGTCATATCACTCTCGCTCAAGGTACAGACACTCCAGACTTAACTGTAAAACATGAATTCAGATTTACTTTACTTATTGCATTTCGTTCACTTTATCCCGGACGAGCCCCCAAATGTGACGTACTCGTTCTTTAATCAATTGGCTTGTTTAAATGTCTAGGGGAAGAACTAAAGCACGCACCTTCATTCCTCCATTCAAACGCTAGATGGTAATTGTCTGGCAATGAAGCAATGGCGAAACCAAAATCAATTCAAAGGAAGTAGTTTAATTTTCAGGATGCATTTACCCGTGAAAGGTGAATGGGCGACAAGCGCCACAATACTGCATCGAATGCAAGTAGAAGCAATCCATTCATTTCAACAACTCGCAGAGAGACATGGAAAAAACAAACAATGGAAAGAAATATGTCTGCCCGAGCCGAGGTAATTAACTAAGTGTACTTAGCTGACCCTTTCGATGAAAACGTGGAGTTGGAGATGCACGGACTTATACCCCGCGCCTATCGCGCTAGCACAGGGGTTGGGGGAAGGGGGTCTGAGTGCACCGACATTGCAGCCGGTGACCCGGGAGAAAAAATCACCACAACGACGGAAATGGTCGCACTTGACACTCTTTCCTTCTCTCTCTCTCTCACCACAACGACGGAAATGGTCGCACTTGACACTCTTTCCTTCTCTCTCTCTCTCTGGCATTTCTTCCTCTGGGTCGTGCAGAGGGAACTTGTTCCTCCTTCTTCTCCTTCTTCCAGGCCACCACACTTCAGCAGAGCAGGTAAGCAGGCAGGCAGGCACGCTGGCTATTCGTCATTCCACCACCCCCTGGCAAAGGCCCTCTTCCAGCCGGTTCCAGGCGGGCTGAAGCTCTCTCATCACCCTCCTTCTTCATTCCTACATGGCCACTGCCAAGAGCAAAACACCTACACCAAGCAGGGCGCCGATGTCACTGCTCCGCTAAAAATAAATGTACTGGCGCCACGAGCATCCGGCGACACTCGCTTAAATTCATTCACTGACGTCACCAAGTTCAGTCAGTCCAATCACCACTGTTCATCCCACTCCACTCTGACTGGTCAATTCACAAGTTGAAAGTCACAGGTTGGTCAGCGTGAAAACGCCAGTGGAGTCCACCACACTCATAACACTTTCAAGTCATTCACCTACACAGGGGTCAATTCTTTACTGACACCGGCTCAGGGCAATGAAAAAAACCGCTAAAGCTACGGCTCAGCAGACGCATGCTAAACACTTTAATAATACTAATAACCAGAAGGCATGAAAAGCACAGTTTCGCCACAGAGACACAGAGAGAAAGAGACACAGAGAGAAAGAGACACAGAGAGAAAGAGACACAGAGAGAAAGAGACACAGAGAGAAAGAGGCATGGAGAGAAAGAGACATGGAGAGAAAGAGACACGGATACAAAGAGACATGGAGAGAAAGACACGGGGAGAAAGAGACACGGATACAAAGAGACACGGATACAAAGAGACACGGAGAGAAAAACACGGGGAGAAAGAGACACAGACAGGCAGGTCCACAGTAAGGCAGAGACACGGGAGAAAGAGACACAGACAGGCAGGTCCACAGACAGGCAGAGACACGGAGAGAAAGAGACACGGGGAGAAAGAGACATGGAGAGAAAGAGACACGGAGAGAAAGCGACACGGGGAGAAAGAGACACAGACAGGCAGGTCCACAGACAGGCAGAGACATGGAGAGAAAGAGACACGGAGAGAAAGAGACACGGAGAGAAAGAGACACGGAGAGAAAGAGACACGGAGAGAAAGAGACACGGAGAGAAAGAGACACAGAGAAAGAGACACGGAGAGAAATAGGCATGGAGAGAAAGAGACATGGAGAGAAAGGGACATGGATAGAAAGATACATGGAGAGAAAGAGACATGGATAGAAAGAGACACGGACAGAAAGAGACATGAAGAGAAAGAGACACGGAGAGAAAGAGACACGGAGAGAAAGAGACACGGAGAGAAAGAGACACAGAGAGAAAGAGACACGAAGAGAAAGAGACAGGGAGAGAAAGAGACACGGAGAGAAAGAGACATGGAGAGAAAGAGACACGGAGAGAAAGAGACACAGAGAGAAAGAGAGACGGAGAGAAAGAGACACGGAGAGAAAGAGACATGGATAGAAAGAGACACAGAGAGAAAGAGACATGGAGAGAAAGAGACACGGAGAGAAAAAGACACGGAGAAAAAGAGACACAGAGAGAAAGCGACATGGAGAGAAAAAGACACGGAGAGAGAGAGACACGGAGAGAAAGAGACACGGAGAGAAAGAGACATGGAGAGAAAGAGACATGGAGAGAAAGAGACATGGATAGAAAGAGACACGGAGAGAAAGAGACATGGATAGAAAGAGATACGGAGAGAAAGAGACACGGATAGAAAGAGACACGGAGAGAAAGAGACACAGAGAGAAAGAGACACGGAGAGAAAGAGACACAGATAGAAAGAGACACGGAGAGAAAGAGACACGGAGAGAAAGAGACACGGAGAGAAAGAGACATGGATAGAAAGAGACACAGAGAGAAAGAGACACGGAGAGAAAGAGACACGGAGAGGCAGAGACACGGAGAGAAAGAGACACGGAGAGAAAGAGACAAGGAGAGAAAGAGACACGGAGAGAAAGAGACGGAGAGAAAGACACACGGAGAGAAAGAGACACAGGCAGGCAGAGACACAGAGAGAAAGAGACATGGAGAGAAAGAGACACGGATAGAAAGAGACACAGACAGGCAGAGACACATAGAGAAAGAGACACATAGAGAAAGAGACACGTAGAGAAAGAGACACGGAGAGAAAGAGACACGGAGAGAAAGAGACACGGAGATAAAGAGACATGGAGAGAAAGAGACATGGAGAGAAAGAGCGAGTACTGACGTAGGACACGCCTGTCTACTCTTTGCTGTCTTCTTCTCGTTTGTTCGCTGCCTGCCTGCCCTTCTCCTTCCTGGGTCTATTTGTCTCTCTCTCTCTCACGCACTTATTTCTTGCCGGTCGTTTTTGCAGGTACGGGTGCCAGCAGGTTTACGACATGCGGGTTAGTTCTGAAGAGATCCAGTGGGATGATAATAACGACGGCAACAAAAACAAGGCCACAGGTGTCGTTCCCTTCAACAAGCCCACCAACTCAAGGGGCAGGAACAACTGGCGCCTGTACTTCTGCTACTACTACAAGTAGAGGCGTGAGGCTCCTGTGAGCCAAAGGCATGACGGGAAGGAAACTATCCCCGTTGTCTTTGTTACTTTACTTTAATCACACCTTCCTTCCTTCCTTAACATTCGTTCGTTCTTTGTCGCATCCATCAATGGATGGAAAGTCACTACGTACAAAACGGGACCTCTACCTTTACCTCTCGAGTCGCAAAACTATGACGCGAATCAGCAGGTAACCGGAAATGCTTGGTAGAGTTTGTCTCCCTTGGTTCCCTTGGCTGTCCGAGCCTAGGCTGGCCTTGTTTTCCCGGCATGCCTTGCTGCAGCGTCTGGTCCGCTTGTGGACAGAGGCGGAGATGCGCTGTCTGCACACAGACACGGGGTCTGCTGTCCCGCTGCCCGTCTTCTGAGGGGAACCCCCGGCAAGACGCCGTGCAGTCTGTGCGCGCTCTCGGTGCGAGTGACTGGTCCTGTCACGTTCTCTCTCCCTCTCTCTTTGACTTGCAATAAACTTCTCGCAGCAACAGCGGTGTTTGTTGCTTTGTGTTACGGGGATATACAAAAACTCCAGGCCCGGATTAACTGAAATCCACTTAAATTATTATTTTAAAAGTCCCCTCCCACAACAAGAGTAAAAAAACGACACCCACTTTGCTTTCAACAAAACTAAACATATTTACAATCACAATACATATTAGTACATGTACATCTAGGGGTAAAATGATACACACGCTCAGCTTAATATAAAATCTTGCCACTAAAACAAAAGTCAAGAAACGACTAGAAATTAGATAAATCGACACCGTTAGAATACTACACAGCCAAATAAAATAAGATCGGTCAGCCACTTTTAAAAATCATCTCTACCCGTATAAAACACCCTGCTACTAACTTTCTCTTGTGCCGTGCCGTCCAACCCCCCTCCCTCTTTTTTATTCTCCTGTCGCGTGCCACCCCGATTTTTTTAAATAAAAATTGTCTAGGAACCAAATTTGTCACTTATGCTACATGCATTAGTTCAAATTAAGTGGATGGTGGAGGCTTTTCTCTAAAAAGTCTCTTTGCCACACTGCTGACATACAAACATGAATGAACAGACACTTGAAGCGGACACTGAGGCGGAAGGGTTAAATTCAAACAATAGAATTTATTGATACAATCCAACATAAATAATAACCAATGAGCAAACAACCAATATGCAAACCAATTCAACTCCAACAGCAAACAATATGCAAAACAGTTAAGTTAAATCCCAACCCCAAACAAATATTTCTACAATAACAATTTTAGACAAACAATCTGCGCAGTACAATTACACCACAATACAAGTAATGTGAGCTTCAATGGGGGAAAACTACTGGCTTCAAACAAGCGCAGGTTCCCAGTAAGCGTGTGACAAAAAGGACAATTTACCTTCACAGGTTCAAATACAAACTCTACAAAAACAGTGCGGCTCAGACAAAGGGGAAAAACCAAGTGCTCCCGGCCAAGGGACGCTTCCACCTACATGCCTATGAAAGACCGACACCTAAGCTCCGCCCTCCCGGGTCAGAGTACAAAAGATCAACGAATCAGAGAGAACGCCATCTCTCTTTCATCCAAACTCCGCCCAACTGGGTCGGAGTGCAAAAGATCAGAGACCCGAAAGACCGCCACTCTCTCTAGATCAAAGACTCGCTCTAAAAAGAGACCGACCGTGGTCTCATTCATCGAAATTCAATAACGCCAAAACTTCGCTCTAACTAAAAGGGACAATCGTGCCCTCATACAATGAATTTCGAACTCTACTAAATTCCGAATGACAAAGACTGAAGCTATCATCATGTTGAACTTTTCTTCTCAAATCCAAAACTACGCCCTTT
>JAWQFJ010011017.1:0-17500 GCA_034096865.1 Theodoxus fluviatilis
ATGTTTGCAACAATCGTTTTTCATCATTTTAACGAAAAAAACGGCTGTTATATCTATCGATTGCAGAGACACAACGCGCAGCAATATTCATTGCTGTGATGATTTCTAATGTGGTTTGGTTGGCGAGTATGAGATTGGGGGTAATTATGTAGATATTTATTGACTTGGTAACGCCCGTAGAATTGTAGTCAGACGCGTGCGCCAGTGCGATGCACGGACGTAGAAATTTTGTTTTGTTACGCAATTAGCGACCACCCTTCAAATGCATGCTTACATTGTCAAGTTAGCTTCAGAAGTTACCAGAAATTTATTTTCTTTTTGTTCAATAAGACTGCAATGCTGATTTGAGCAAGTCTGAATTTGTTTCTCTTGTATAAACTTCCGTCTGCTATCTTTGCCGTTCGGCGATTTAGGGGGTAGGGAAGACTAAAACCCCCAAACTAGTATCTTTTTTGTGTGAACAAATTCCTTGTATTGCAATTTATTATCTAGAATGATTAAAGAAAAGAACTGTATGGCCTGTTTGTGTTTCTGTTGGAATGTGTAAAGTCTGTGATTGTGTTTGTGTGTACGTATGCATGAATTAACAGACGACTACAAAGCAACACCATCTATCCACCAAGGACTTCTTAAATTCTTCACAAACACAAATTTTAATATTCCCATTGTACTTGAAAACAACTTACAATAGTTTATTTTCAGATATCACATGCATAACCTGCTTAAAAGCAGCAGGTAATGATAGACCTCGAAATCTATGTTTCCTGAGGTAACATACTTCCAAGGCTAATATCTTGACAACAAAGCATGAGCTGTCTCTTCAAATCTCTGTTTTGGATTCCCAAAGGATCCCTCTTTCCCACAAACAAAAGAAAAAGACTGTCACATACATTTCAATTTTCACCAAAACCAATGTCAAATGTGACATGCTTCAGACCAATACTGTGAAACGTGCCCTACATGAACCTGTCCACAAAGGCTTTCTCCTACATGAACTTGTCCACAAAGGCTTTCTCCTACATGAACCTGTCCACAAAGACGTTCTCCTACATGAACCTGTCCACAAAGGCTTTCTCCTACATGAACCTGTCCACAAAGGCTTTCTCCTACATGATCCTGTCCACAAAGGCTTTCTCCTACATGAACCTGTCCACAAAGGCTTTCTCCTACATGAACCTGTCCACAAAGGCTTTCTCCTACATGATCCTGTCAACAAAGGCTTTCTCCTACATGAACCTGTCCACAAAGGAGCTCACCGTGAGAGCTCATCTCTATATCTTTAGAGTACTTTTTGAAACAAAATACGTCTCTGGCGGCCATGTGATGTCTTTTATTGCTTTTGCACGACCCTCCTCAGGTCTTCACATATGTCCAAGGAAGGCAACTCTTGAACGAATCTAGACTGATTTATTAACAATTTTAATCATGGATGTTCTCCAGAAAGATTAACATATTTCTGTAACTGAAGAAAGAGTTTTGTGCAGCAAGTTCCTTGTCAGGTCAATATGTTCTCACGCACTTTACCAATAAAATCAGAGCTTACATGGAGGGCATTGACTGCTCTGATTGGGTTGTCTTGGTTCAGCATCTCAACGGCCTTGCAGAACATCATGTTGAAGTTGTCCTGCAAGTAGAAACATACATGCATCGACATTCATTCCAGCTGTTGAAAAATGCCTATAACTGCTCCAGTCAAGGTTAGCATACCTTTCTGTACAGAGTGGGTGCATCATATAACCACTTTACTGCGACAGGAGGCAGATCATCAATAAGAAACAGCATGCATTTCACCATGCAGTCTTCGTTGCCAGCTATCACCCAAGAGATTAAAAAGAATCTCATACACTCACACCAACATCCTTCATATGGTCACCAAACACTGGTAGCGGCATGAAGATAAAGAATGATACATGCTCATTTGATGCTTTAAAGGATGCAGATTACATGAAAAGGCTCATCAATGACAAGATAATTTCTTAATATGTGTAAAATGTATTTAAATGGGGTGAAAAGCATTATCAGATAAGCCATAAGGAGGCACGTCACTGGGGAAGTGGAAATCATACAAGGCATAGGATGGAGGACTGGTAGAGAACTACTCACCTTCAAATTCATCAGACCTTCACCACTCAGCTTCTCTATCTCCGTCTCAATGAAGGTCATGTTCACCTGGACAACAGGCAAGATAACTAAGGGAAAAGGATTAAACAACTAACAATTCAACTGACAATGGTTTCTCCCTGGCAAATCCAAGTTTTGCCTTTCTTTCCACCTACCTACATAACTGTGAGTATTATAGAACTTGTTTATGAATTAAACAAGTTTTACCTCTAGCATCTCAAAAAGCTTGAAGAAATATCAGCAACTGTCAATTACTGCATTAGGCTTAGACTTTGCTTTTTTATAATAGAACCACACAGTTGATTACAGTAAATAATAAAAACATCATTAGAAAAGTGTTATTATAAAGGTAGTGTGGTGGAGCCGAGGTGATGTTGTGCCTGGTTGGTGATGCAGGCTCCTGGTCTGTTGATGTACAAGACAGGGAGGAGGCAAACCCATGGCGTTTCCAGTTTTCTTTACTATACTTGGGTGACAGTGGTCTCCTAAGAGACTGGTGATGGTCGTCTCTCTCGACCTGCCGACAGTCCCTCCTTATCTAAGAAATGCACGGACCTCAGGGGAGTCAGGCTTGGGATCGGTGGTCGCGGATCTCAGCCTGTCTCAGGGTGGTGTTTTCCTAATGATAGAAAAAGGCTCATTGCTGCCTTATACTTACTCGAAATTATTCACACCAAGTGTTGCCTTGATAGGCATAACAAAGTCAACCGAATGAATATTGCACCATTGCAATCAGATGTCTTAATTTAGAGAAAGCATCAAATTTGTCTCTTGTTTCTAACAATTTAGGCCTAGCGCGCGAGAACGACAGGAGGGAGCTGTCCGCACTCACATGTCAAGTTCAATTAACAAACGATAAGGAAAAGCCAGTCTGGACCCTCCCGGACTGATAAGCTACATAGTATTAGTAGGCTGGTCTTACAACATATATAACATGGGCGTCTGAGACGCAGGATACATGATAGAGGGAGGAGAGAGGGGAACCATGCAATGTCGGGGGGGGGGGGGGGGGGGGGGGGGGGGAGGGAAGAGAGAGAGAGAGAGAGAGAGAGAGAGAGAGAGAGAGAGAGAGAGAGAGAGAGAGAGAGAGAGAGAGAGAGAGAGAGAGAGAGAGAGAGTGTCCATGTAAAGACTTCGGGCTTCACTTCACCCGGTCACAGTAGTTTTCTTTTTTACATCTGGGCCCGTATTCACAACGGCGATTTATCTTTTTAACACTCGATTTATCCCTTAGCCCCGCGTTATCTTGATCGGTTAGATAAGGTACGCTCGTCAGAGGATTCTAGGTTGCGCTTTGCTATATATACTGGTTTCCAGCCAAGGGAGAGCGGAACAGGCAGTTGGAATCGTCTGAGTTTAGAGATAAATCGGAGTTAAAATAAATCGCCGATAAATCGCCGTTGTGAATACGGGCCCTGGTCTGTAAATAGTGTAATGGGCACTATTAAAAAAGAAAGAAAAGAAAAATGAGAATAAAGTACTTAAATTATACAAACCTTCATATTTCAGCTGTCGAATGTATGCAAAATGAGTATACTTACTCTGAGAAGGAAAAATTCATCCCAGAAATGGGGATTGCCTTGTGAAGGGTCGTCTCCCTGTTGCAAAAAAAAGAGGAAAGAACCATTTCATGCCTCCACCATTGCAGATCATAGTTATAAAACTTCACTGTCAAGTAGTGCAAAGTTTTTGTTAGACTAGAAGAAATAAATTGGGCTACTCAAAATGAACTTGTTTCACTGCTGTTCAACAGCAATTTCAACAATTGTAAGAATACACTGGAAAACTGCTTCCAAACTTTAAAAAAGAATATCTGAAGTCTTGCTTTTTCCTCCGCATGGTTTACTGAAGTGAGACACAAATGTATGTTTCCATCACTTGCCTGAATGAAAACTGTTATGATCTATCATAAAAACCTGTTCTCTTAGTTCATTCGGTGCATAGTCTTCCTCAGTCACAGCAATGTGAACATTTCTGTATGATAGAGTGTCTAGCTATTAAGACGGCCATACCAGGAGGCTAGTGTAGTGATGCTACAACTACTACTAGTGCAAGACAAAGCCTTATGCATCTTTCCTGACACTACACATTTTACAATTAACATTACCGACATTACTTCAACTACACTTTTACTTCTACTGTTTGATACTGATGACATCACCAACTCCATGTCAGCTGCAACAGCTGCTACTACTACTACTACTGCTTCTACTACCACTACCACAATTATAACTACTATTATAAATACTACATATCTGGCATATGTCAGTCTCATGAGACCATGGTTCTGATCTGGTGGTTCACTCCATCCATGGGCAGCATCTAGAGTGACTGACCAGTCCAATCCTGGACTAGCAGTCCCTCCTGCACCCTCAGAGATAGAGATGGAGATGGAGGGTGAGGAAGAGGTCTACCAGTCCTTCCTCCCTTTCCTAAGGCTCCCCATGTCTACTGCCAGCAGTCCTCTCCTTGCCTCACCTGTTCTGCTGCCCTCTCTGACAGTTCAGACGACAAACTACTACTATTATAATATAAATCATTCCTTCTTCTCTCAAGTTGTCTTCTCCTCCTCCCCCTCTACCTCCTCTTTCTCCCCTCTTGCTTTACCCATCTTTATTGATGGGTCCACAATTAGGAACAGAAAACACCCTACTTGGATACAACCACTCCACGAAATGCTGGACTCACCTGAAAGAGGGCCTCATAAATCTGGACCACTTTTTCCTTGAGGGCAATGCGACTACTGGAGCCCTTCCTCAGCAAGATGGAGTGGGGCTTTTCCCTCGGCCCCGAAGCTGCATCCTGACTCATGGTGGAGCTCTGTGTTGGTGGAAATCTTCGCCAGGAGTTGTCAGATCTGAAAGGGAGCCAATGTGTGTGACGTGGTGCTCAATAAAGGAGCTTCCTAATGCAGGAATGAAGACTGAGGCTGAAACAAGAGAAAACACATGTATGTTTCCAGATGCAGAAAGTATGAATTAAAAATGCATGATCATTTGTGCGATAAAGCATAATTCTGGCATTAGTAACAATGTTAGGTGCCTGTGAATATAACATGGCAAAAACTTGATTTGCTTGAAGACATGAGTGTCTGAATGACTTAAGTTAAACTGTAATATTTCTCTGAGTGAAAAGTACTTTATCATTTTCAATGGATTGAGTCTTTAGCTGGACTCTATAAGGCAGCAAATGAAGGACCATAATGACGCATTTGAATTTAAGATTAACAGATCCATTTCTACAAATAAACATGACCACTGAAAGAATACTTCACACCAGTCCCATGAAAACAATTGAAAAGTTATCAGTCCGAGTCAGAACAATGGTAAATGAGAGAAAGAAAACTCCCACAATAATCACACACTTTCTATTGTAAGCAAGTTGGATGGACACACACACACACACACACACACACACACACACACATACACACACACACGCGCGAACACATACATGTGTGTGTGTGTGTGTGTGTGTGTGTGTGTGTGTGTGTGTGTGTGTGTGTGTGTGTGTGTGTGTGTGATACATCATTACATGCACACGCACATGCACTCAGATCTTCTCTTAAGTTATATGCACAGTACTAAACATTCCAGACCGGATTGCACGAATTACGCTTTATATCTTCACTGAGAAGCACTGAAATCAAGTGCATATGCGCATGACAGGAATACGAAAAAGATATGCTTGTGTTTTCTGTGGAGTGAGCAAGGAATAAGTCACGATTTGTTTTATACATATTATTTTCTATTCAGCACGGCATGAGTATGAAAACTGAAGGGGGTTTTCCCTGCCACTAAGATGATGATGATGATAGCAATCGTCTTAAGAGTCTTCCACATCTAAGGTGAGAATACTGAGCAACTGTAGGGGTGTAGAGTCTACAGCTCGATTTGTTCAGGTCTGCGGCACACCATCGGGTATATAATACTACGGCATGTTATGCTTTGTAAGTCCGGTGTGCACATCACGTTGTTATCACAAGAAATCGCTCTTGTTCTCAATCGAAAGTTCTCTTTATACTCACCAGAAAGGTAGATAAAGACAGTCTTCTATGAATCAAAGTTCGAAAAGAGGGGTCGATTTGTGTGATTTTCACCAGTAACAGACGAATCATGCATCGGAAGTAGCCATTGCAAGTGCGCAACTATATAATGATTTAGAGTTGCATCCCCTGAGCTGTGTCGTCTGCAGAGCGTTCAGAACCGCCAGAGATTTTCCTTCCCAAAATGCCTTTTGTGTTTGACCTCTGATGCTAAATCAAGCTGTGTATTGCCGTAATCTGTACATGACACCCCGTGTTTAATCATATGCATGGCGAACTGTGTAGGAGTACCTGCACCCCAAACACGCAGAAGCACACAAAAATATTAAGCCTTTACGAAGTGGCTCCGTAGCCGTGCGGCACGCAGCCTGTCCGGGGATCGGCCGAGTTTCACCTAAACCCGGACGCGTTACTTTTTGTCACGTTTGTGTCCAACATCAGCGTCGGGCCCTGGAGTTAGGGCGTAGGGACCACCCGTTGAGAGTCAAACGTGGGATGGAGTTAGAATATAAAGCTTCACCCGTTATCGATATATCCAACCACTCAGCTGGGTAACCGTACGATCGCTGTACAATACAATACAATACAATTCAATACAATACAATACAATACAATACAAATTTATTTGTCCCACAACAGGCAATTCAGGTACACTTTATGAGGCAGCAATAAAATAATCAAATAATAATCATAGTAGAAGAATACATAAAAATAATGTGACTGGATAAATACATATGAAAAGAAACAGCACACTCGCACGCACACACACTCCCTGCAAGCCTCAGCCTCCACTGCACATCACATACAGGCAACACCAACACAAGCAAGTATGCTCAAGAACAAGGCAAAAACATCTCACAACACAATCATCACCACAAGAACCACAGACCAGCAAAAATGTCCAATAAAAATGCAGTCAAAGGCTACCGCGGCTACGGAACCTCTTCCTAAGCTTTACGTTACATCCACGGAGACCAGAGCGCTCTTACTCTTATTTTAAGAGGACGAATAAAGTTCTTTTGTCTAATTATCAAAACGAAGACAAGTTGGGGAGGGGGGGGGCGGGAAGGGGGGGGGGGGGGCGGAAAGGGGGGGGGGGGCTGTTTTGAACTATGGCCTTTAGATTTGTATACGGTACTAGAATTTATATCTGTCCCAACAATCCGGCGATTTATCTCTTACTTATCTTTTGATAATTTAATTAATTTGGAGTGGTATTCCGTCCTAGGGTGAAAGTGATAGTCTAGCTAGCTGTTCGTGTACGTTTTAATGAAGAGTGGGAATTTCTTTTGTGGAAACGCTATAAATCGCAGTCACTGGAGATGGACTTGATTAAGATTATTTTAATGGAATCTAGAAGTTCATCTTCTTTAGTCGTCATTAATTTGTCGTCAGGCACATAAAGCAACTGGCGCCGGTCTAATCCTGGCAACTGCGAGCATCAATCGAACCCTGCCAGGTGCCGTACGTGCAGGGCCTTGATTTTCTCCAGCTTTCTGGTCATGAAGCGCTCTTCAAAATGCGGATTGTGTCGATCTGGTGCAGCAGCTAGTAGCCTGGCTAAGCGTTGACTCCAGTGTATACAACCTATATATATATGTCACAGTAGAAATGGCCATTTAGTAGGATTTGCAATCCCACTAGTAAGAATGGCAATTGCCATTCCTATACTGGCGTTTTATCAATAGAAATTAAAATTGCCATTTGTACTAGTAGGAATGGAAACTTTCCATTCCTACTAACCCAGTTGAAACAGCAATTCAGTAGAAATTGAAATCGAAGTTCGGATTTGTACTCATGTTTCACTTATTGAACAACTGTTCGGTTTGTAACCAGAACATGGATTTGCGCATTGACTGTGATCATGTGAACACTTTTTTATGAACACGTTTAATGAGACAAAAAATCAACAAAAAAACACTTTTTATGGCATTATAGCAGTTATTTCTACTTGGTGAACACAAATCTGATTGACTCTTTTAATAACTGCACTGAATACTGGCTGCATGTTTGAACACTGCTCCTAAAACATTAAAAACAGCTCTACACATTGAGCCAAGAACACTTCAGTCTGAAAGTTGATAGGGACAAAGTCACATCAACCATGGAGGATGAAGGATATAGACAGAAAGTTTACAGCCTTTTGGAAGACCATATCATCAGTCTTGCAGCAGCGAAAAAAAAAGACAATTTCGTGTTTAGCCAGGAGAGATACAACAAGACTGAGAATGCCCTTTTTATGTGAAAAGGAAGCAAGTGCAGCGATGGAGCATACTTCAAATTCAGCTGTCAGAAGCAGTTCAAGCGGGTCGATCTTTTTACCGGAATCCACCGGAATCCACGGAATCCACCGGAATCCAACCGGAATCCACCGGAATCCACCGGAATCCACCGAAATCCACCGGAATCCACCGAAATCCACCGGAATCAATCATGGATTCCGTGGATTTCGGTAAATAAAGAATTAAATACCCAAATCCGCCGATTTCGGTATTTATTTACCGGAATACAGTGGATTTCGGTATTTACAATCTAAACATCGAAATCCGCGGATTTCGGTAAATAAATATCGAAATCCACCATGGATTTCGTTGTTTATATTGTAAATACCGAAATCCACTGGATTCCGGTAAATATATACCAAAATCCGCAGATTTCCGTATTTAATTTAGCGGATTTCGGTATTTATAATCTAAATATCGAAATCCACGGATTTCGGTAAATAAATCTCGAAATCCATGGCGATTTCGGACATCTCTCTCTCTCTCTCTCTCTCTCTCTCTCTCTCTCTCTCTCTCTCTCTCTTCTCTCTTTCCCTCTCTTCTCTCTCTCTCCTCCTCTCCTCTCTTCTCTTCCGTCCTTTCTTTCTCTGGATTGTCTCAATTCCTTTCTACTCTTCTTCATCGACAATCACTGACTGAACTTGGTGACAAGAATTCATGTGACTTCATGACACCCACTCAGGCAACCCCAATGGCAATGATATTTTCAAGTTTTTAGAGGTTTTTTGGTATTTGCAATAATCTCCCGTCTTTTGGCTGTTTGTTTATTATTTCCCGCTTTTTTTGGTCTTGGTTTTAGTGTTTTTTTGCTTGGTTATGAATTTCGATACTTATTTACCATGGATTTCGAGATTTATTTACCGAAATCCGTGGATTTCGATATTTAGATTATAAATACCGAAATCCCCTAAATTAAATACTGAAATCTGCGGATTTTGGTATATATTTACCGGAATCCAGTGGATTTCGGTATTTACAATATAAACAACGAAATCCA
Organism: Theodoxus fluviatilis; assembly: GCA_034096865.1. Lineage (NCBI taxonomy): Eukaryota > Metazoa > Mollusca > Gastropoda > Cycloneritida > Neritidae > Theodoxus > Theodoxus fluviatilis. The sequence goes on from JAWQFJ010011017.1 coordinate 9,446, forward strand.
CGGTGGATTTCGATATTTATTTACCGAAATCCGCGGATTTCGATGTTTAGATTGTAAATACCGAAATCCACTGTATTCCGGTAAATAAATACCGAAATCGGCGGATTTGGGTATTTAATTCTTTATTAACCGAAATCCACGGAATCCACGCTTGATTCCGGTGGTTTCCGGTGGATTCCGGTGGATTCCGGTTGGATTCCGGTGGATTCCGTGGATTCCGGTGGATTCCGGAAAAAAGATTGACCGACTTTAACGAACTCAATCAACGTAGTGATCATCTGAGGTAACATTGTAGCAGTAGATACTGATCAACGAGAAAAGAGCAGTCGTATATTTCCACATGGTCATGTTTGAGACAGACGACCTGTTTGTCAATTTGTACTCCTCCTCGTCCTCGTCCTCGTCCTCCTCCTCCTCCTCCTCCTCCTCCTCCTCCTCCTCCTCCTCCTCCTCCTCCTCCTCCTCCTCCTCCTCCTCCTCCTCCTCCTCCTCCTCCTCCTCCTCCTCCTCCTCCTCCTCCTCCTCCTCCTCCTCCTTCTCCTCCTCCTACTCCTCCTCCTCCTCTTACTCCACCTTCTCCTCCTACTCCTACTCCACCTCCTCCTCCTCCTACTCCACCTCCACCACCTCCTCCTCCTCCTCCTCCTCCTCCTCCTCCTCCTCCTCCTCCTCCTCCTCCTCCTCCTCCTCCTCCTCCTCCTCCTCCTTCTCCTTCTCCTCCTCCTCCTCCTCCTCCTCCTCCTCCTCCTCCTCCTCCTCCTCCTCCTCCTCCTCCTCCTCCTCCTCGTCCTACTCCTCCTCCTCGTCCTCGTCCTCGTCCTCCTCCTCGTCCTCGTCCTCGTCCTCCTCCTCCTCTTCGTCCTCCTCCTCCTCCTCCTCCTCCTCCTCCTCCTCCTCCTCCTCCTCCTCCTCCTCCTCCTCCTCCTCCTCCTCCTCCCACTCCTCCTCCTCCTCCCACTCCTCCTCCCCCTCCTCATCCTCCCCCTCCTCCCTCTCCTCCCCCTCCCCCTCCCCCTCCTCCCCTCCTCCTTCTCTCCTTTTTCTCCTCTTCCTCCTTTCTCCTCCTCTTTCTCCTCCCTTCTCCTCTTTCTCCTCCTTCTTCTCCTTCTCCTCCTTCTCCTCCTTCTCCTCCTTCTCCTCCTTCTCCTCCTTCTCCTCCTTCTCCTCCTTCTTCTCCTTCTCCTTCTTCTTCTCCTTCTTCTCCTTCTCCTTCTTCTTCTCCTTCTTCTCCTTCTCCTCCTCATTCTCTTCCTCCTTCTCCTTCTTCTCTTCCTCCTCCTTCTCCTCCTTTTTCAACTTTTCCTTCTTCTTCTCGAAAGCCTTAATACTTGGAGTCCAACCGCGCGTTGTACAATGCGTGCACCTCGGGGCGCCCTGACCTTCTCCCCATCATCTCTAAATGCTGAATATGGCAGAGCGCACAACTTGAGGCAGTTCTCGTGATGAAGTTGGTGTCACGCTAGGAATGTCCGTAGGCCCCCTACTGCTTTTCTTGCCCTTTCCAATTTGCCAAATTTGATTAAGATTTTGTGTGTGTGGATAAGCTATGGCGATATTGCTGTGAGGCTCGATGTCCTGAGTCAATAAGTATTTTTTCTATGTTCAAAAATCTTCAGACGTATTAGAAGGAGTTTTTTAGAAGACGCTCATCTAATTACCAACCTTGTAGAGAAATATGACATTTAACCAATTTCGTCAGAAACAAATGTCATACCTAACAACCTCCATAGTGATCGTTTTCCTAGTTACACCAGAGCGACCAACGAGTCCGTCCGAAAATCAAAGGATCTTATGCAGCAAAACATCACGCCTTTCTCTCTTACGGAATAGTGTTTCTCCAGTACTGGTAACCAAACACGGTAGTGTTTGCTGTCCCTTATGACGGTGTAGGCAGCAAATACCCGTCATCCACCACTATTAGACCTGCAAACAAAGTGTACTTTCTCTGAACGACGAGGAGAAAAAAGAAAACATTCATCTCGGTCCAAACTGGACCGCTAGATATCCAAAGGAAGACCTCCGGAAACACCTTTGTTCTCGCCATTTCCGTTTCACTTTGAAAGGTGAAGACAGAATCTACTCTCGTGGAAGACTCTTTTAGGGTCTGCTGCTCATTAATCTTCAGGAAACCGCTGTGAACGTTCGTTGCTGCGTCAGTGAGCTGGATAGAACGTTCGTTGCTGCGTCAGTGAGCTGGATAGAACGTTCGTTGCTGCGTCAGTGAGCTGGATAAAACGTTCGTTGCTGCGTCAGTGAGCTGGATAGAACGTTCGTTGCTGCGTCAGTGAGCTGGATAGAACGTTCGTTGCTGCGTCAGTGAGCTGGATAGAACGTTCGTTGCTGCGTCAGTGAGCTGGATAGAACGTTCGTTGCTGCATCAGTGAGCTGGATAGAACGTTCGTTGCTGCGTCAGTGAGCTAGGTAGAACGTTTGTTGCTGCGTCAATGAGCTGGGTAGAACGTTCGTTGCTGCGTCAATGAGCTGGGTAGAACGTTCGTTGCTGCGTCAATGAGCTGGGTAGAACGTTCGTTGCTGCGTCAATGAGCTGGGTAGAACGTTCGTTGCTGCGTCAATGAGCTGGATAGAACGTTCGTTGCTGCGTCAGTGAGCTGGGTGGAACGTTCGTTGCTGCGTCAGTGAGCTGGGTGGAACGTTCGTTGCTGCGTCAATGAGCTGGGTAGAACGTTCGTTGCTGCGTCAATGAGCTGGGTAGAACGTTCGTTGCTGCGTCAATGAGCTGGGTAGAACGTTCGTTGCTGCGTCAATGAGCTGGAAAAACGTTCGTTGCTGCGTCAGTGAGCTGGGTGGAACGTTCGTTGCTGCGTCAGTGAGCTGGGTGGAACGTTTGTTGCTGCGTCTGTGAAATTCCTAGACGTAGTACAAAATCTTTTGGTGAGCGTAATTTTAGTTTCAATGCTCCCTCTGTCTGGAACTCGCTGCCGGCTGGCCTGCGTGACGCACCCACTTTACCTATTTTTAAGTCGCAACTGAAGACTCATATGTTTCGACTGGCTTTTGCTTGATCGTGGGTTTTTTCTCATGATCATGTATAGTGTTGTATCCATTCTCAAGTCTGTAAGTTGTATTATGTGTTGTATTATGTGGGTAAGCTTGTTGATGAATGTCTGCGTGTGAATGTGGTTATGTCAGCGCATTGAGTTGCACAGCAGTGCACTATTCAAGTGCTATTTATTATTATTATGGGTGGAACGTTCGTTGCTGTTTCAATTAGGTTGGTGAAACGTTCATGGTCCCTTAATAAGCTGGGTGGAACGCATTCTAGTCCACTAGAGACTTCGCCTACCGGCTGACTCGGGTTCATAGAATGGGTGGAACGTTCATTGCTGCGTGAATGAGTGGGTGCAAAGTTCATTCTACATCAATGAGCAGGGTGTCGCATGTGCAACTTGATGAATGAATCATGTAACGGGACATGAGATTGATTCTGTTCGAGGCATTTCGACAGGGGTGAAGAAAACGCTCTTCCAAGCTTCTGCGTCATCGATCTGTTTGAATTAGTTTCCCCGTATGCGAACAGGCGAAAATCGATGGAGTAAGAATGGCGGACTTGCCCTCCTTCATGCAGCCACGCATTTCTCGGAGATGTCTTGGGTTCCGCAGTGACCCTCCACCCTGCAGCACTCAGCAGCAATGTCCGAGAATGGAGTCGACTGATGCTGATATTGCAAGAAGACGCGGGGCTGTCTCCCGATATCATGGCTTCTTTGACTCGATTTTTCTTTGTGACTGTTGTAGGTGTGCACTTCTAAAACACATTTGTCTCTCTTAGACTCTAAGCTGCTCCTGCAGGAATACGTCTGCGTGCCAACAGTGCGTGTGTGTGTTCGTCCATCGTCTGCAAGCGCGCTCGTGTTGGCGCGATGGAGTGTGTGTGTGTGTGTGTGTGTGTGTGTGTGTGTGTGCGTGCGTGCGTGCGTGTGTGTGTGTGTGTGTGTGTGAATTTGTGTGTGTGAAAATGTGTGTATGTGTGTGTGTATTTATAGATGTGTGTGTGTGTGTGTGTGTGTGTGTGTGTGTGTGTGTGTGTGAAAGGGAGGGAGGGGGGGAGGGGAGGGAGGGAGGGAGGGAGGGAGGGAGGGAGGGAGGGAGGGAGGGAGGGGAGGGAGGGAGGGAGGGAGGGAGGGAGGGAGGGAGGGAGGGAGGGAGGAAGAGATATACTATATATATATATATATATATATATAGAGAGAGAGAGAGAGAGAGAGAGAGAGAGAGAGAGAGAGAGAGAGAGAGAGAGAGAGAGAGAGAGAGAGAGAGAGAGAGAGAGAGAGGGGGGATTCTCTGCGCGGCAGTTGGGGATAGATGTGCATGTTTTGCATCCTTTGTCTTTGTTGCCGTTCTTTTGCACCAGTCTTTCCCTTCACATATCTAGATTTTATTTTTCCTTATTGAAATTTCTCTATCTGCTTTTTGTTGGTGTTGTTGTTGTCAATTTGCAATGAGCAGTGCCTGTTCCCAACTCTGTTATTCGATGCTTTTTCTCCTTACCTTTTTTATGGCAACCTGTCCTCTAATTTGGAAGGTTTTTTTCCCCCTTTCTCTAGAACCTTTTTATTCAACACTCGCAACAAAAAAAAATCCCCATCCATTTGCAGCGGGAACTACCGTAACACACAGAGACGAACAGATTAACACATATTTGAAAAGGAACAAAACTCACAAACATAAAAACAAACCACAAACAAACCTCGCTATACAAGAAATTGCTATTACGTCTTAACAGCGTCGCACCAACGTCATTGATACAACGTTGTTAAAACGTCGCGGCATTACCAGCGCAGCGCGCACGGGTTTTATTGCACGGCCGTTGCTCGTGCCAGAGGTAAGCTGGTGGCCAAGTCCGCCTTTTTAGAGCAGGCAGCTACCTGCCTAAACATCCTCGTGGCACCTCGTAAACCACGTCGGCGGATACGGCTGAAGACCTCCCGTTAGGTAAACCAGGCCAGAAGTGGGTCGGGTCCAACGCGTGCAGGTGGCGATAGGAGTTTTCAGGAGGAGAAAAAGGACCGCTCTGAAGAATCAGGTGTACGCACTGTGATTCATCCAGTTCCAAAGTCCAAGTGAAGTTAATACATTGAAGTTTTTGGTTGACGAATGCTTTGAGGATGTTGGAGTAGATGGTCGTATGGTCATACGTGGTTGATGTAAGTTGTATTAGTAGTATATTGTCAGTGACGGAGCGGTTAATTTAGAGTGTAGCATAAACCTTTTCGATGAGCTCTATTTACTACAATTGAGGACTCTTGGTGATGTGAGTTTCAAAGGTCTGATGCAATGTTTGTAATAATAATGTGTGGATTTGTATAGCGCCCTACCATGAGTTAAGACATGCTCAAGGCGCATACACATACAACCATTACAAAATACAATAACACTCAATCACCCCAAAGGTAACTTAATAAACTTAATAACATAGGAGTCAGACATTCATTTCAGGCATTCGACACAACGTGGGATCTGCGGACATTTTCTGGACGCAGATCTGGTTGTGTTATGCTGGTGTTAGAGGTTTTGTGCACTGGGGAGATTGCCTCACACGCTATTGTGACGCGTCATATGTTCATACTGTACATCTCTCTCGCACATTAAGAAACATGGAAATTCATGTGCATGCATTTTTCTCTCGTTCTTTCTCTCTCTCTCTCTCTTTTCTCTCTCTCTCTTTTCTCTCTCGCACTCTTTTATCTCTCGTCCTATCTTTCTCTTTCTCTCTCGCTCTCTCTCCTTCTCTCTCTCTTTCTCCTTCTCTCTCTTTCTCCTCTCTCTTTCTCTCTTCCTCTTTTTCTCCCTCACTCTCTCTCTCTTTCTCTCTGTTTCTCTCTCTTCGGATCCTCCCCCCCCTCTCTCTCTCTCTCTCTCTCTCTCTCTCTCTCTCTCTCTCTCTTACCACATTTAAATATTTTGCCACAAGGGCTGAATGTAAGAAAGGCACTATTGCCTAATTCACTACCCTGGTAAAATAAAGTTCGTTCTCTCTCTCTCTCTCTCTCTCTCTCTCTCTCTCTCTCTCTCTCTCTCTCTCTCTTTCTCCGCCCCCTCTCTCTCTCTCTCTCTCTCTCTCTCTGCAAACTGTCTTACGCACACATGGGCAGGACGACAGATGGCAGGCCAGTGTGTTGACTGCACACACTCCGAGTGCCAGCCAGGATAGCTGCACACGTCCCTTCCAGAGGCTGTAGCGGCACCATGGACACGTTTGCTGCCTCCAGACTCTATCATTTGCTCCTGCGCAAAATTCCTCTGGGAACAGGGCAGGTATTGTCCAGGCTGAGGCGGTTCATTAAATCTGAGCTTGGCATTTGTGTCCAGGCACTCGCGACCGGAAGATGTAATCAGTGATCATTGCAGCTATTTCTGGGCCCGGGTGTCTGGCACTGAGTCTATGCCCGTTTGTCACTGTGTGCGTGTTTGTGTGTGTTTGTGTATGTGTGTGTGTGTGTGTGTTTGTGTATGTGTGTGTGTGTTTGTGTGTGTGTGCGTGTTTTTGTGTGTGTGTGCGTGTGTGCGTGCGTGCGATGTGGTAAGTGTGTTTGTCATGTGTGTGTGTGTGTGTGTGTGTGTGTGTGTGTATGTGTGTGTGGTGTGTGTTTGTGTGTGTTTGGGGGGGGGGGGGGGGCGGGAGGGGGGGGGGGGACGGATGCCTGCCTGCCTGCCTGCCTGGTGCTGAAGTCGTAGTTGTGCGCACATTGATCCCAATAATTTTGGAAGTTCTTAATACCGAGCCAAGCGCCTACAGAGAACAGACAGAAACATTTCATGCACACATTTATGTCCTCTTTGATTGGAAATCATGTCTATAAGAATCTGAAAACCATGTTGTCGTCTCTGTTGCATGAAGTCAGGAAAGCGTTCACGTAACGTCTGGAAAAGCTCATGTTATACTAGGGGTCTCCATAAAAAGTGCACAGCAGGCTCCGAATCCTTTTTCTGTTGAATTGCGACCATCTGCTTTTTGCAAGTTCAGTTTCCCTGTGTGCATTTCCATTCTTTCCATAACATCCCTGCACCCACCCACCCCCGACCCACACCCCCACCCCCACCCGTGTCGTTGTATTGATTGGGAGGGCGGAAGTTTCAACAGAAGAAGGCACAGGAAATTGGATTCCGACTTTTACTTCACTTGGATTCAATCAGAAGAGAAGAAAGCAACAGCAGCAGAGCCCAGCAACGGCGAGATTAACTTCTGTCGACAAAGCTGATTGTGGGAGCAGTCGGCGCTCTGGTAGCCTGAGTTTGCGGAGGGAAAGACCGCCCCACACGCACAAACATTTGCAGCTCCAGTAATTTACTGCCTCCTGCACCCAGCGCCTCACCGTGGTGGTCTGCGAGGCAAGATATGCCTCATTTCCTGTCACTAGAAAGAATAGACCGATTGTGATTCATGCGCATGCGCGGATGTACAGGAAATGACGCGTGAAGTACGCTGCATGGTGTTCCAGTCAGTTTTCTGATCAATGTCATTGCAGCGCGCACATTATTTTTAAAACTTGAAAGAATGTTTCGGTTGCATTGTGTCTGCATAGGAGAAAGCCGACAGAACAGTCACTCTAGCTTGACTTTTGTGCCTATCTAGATTTGAAGCAAAACAAGATAATGATTATGGGATTAATGAACTGAATGAGCAGGGCAACCCGTGGTGACATAGATTACTCAGCTGAAGGTAGCGAAACCTGCCCCTACTATATGTCCCACCTTTATCGGCATTTCAGCTTCAGCACTCACGGTGATGGTGATGTGAATTATTTGAGGGGCTGAAATGGGAATCCCTGTTCATACACAGAAAGTGCTCGTAGATATATTATTACCTTCGCTGAGAATGCAATGGTTTTTGTTATACACCAAGGTTTGTTCGTTCGTTCGTTTTTCTGCAAAATAACTCAGAAAGTTACGAACGGATGCTGATGAAACGTGATGCTATTTAAGATATTCACCTAAGAAACAATTCATTTAACTTTACAGTTTATCTGTTGTCGCGTTTTATAATTACAAACCATAGAGAGAAATATTAACACCCTGGGCAGTAGGCAGACGTGT
>JAWQFJ010011017.1:27500-30000 GCA_034096865.1 Theodoxus fluviatilis
GGAAGGAAGGAAGGAAGGAAGGAAGGAAGGAAGGAAGGAAGGAAGGAAGGAAGGAAGGAAGGAAGGAAGGAAGGGAGGGAGGAAGGAAAGAATGACGGTAAAGAAGAATTAGTCTTTCTCGCGGGCAAGGTCAAAATAGTCGGTGCAGTATAAGAAACATGTATAGTGAGTCAGTGGTTTGCTTCTTGGTAAAGGACTTAGCGCTGTATTATGACACATCATGCAAATGAAGCAGTTTTATTGAGAGAGAGAGAGAGAGAGAGAGAGAGAGAGAGAGAGAGAGAGAGAGAGAGAGAGAGAGAGAGAGAGAGAGAGAGAGAGAGAGAGAGAGAGAGAGAGAGAGAGAGAGAGAGAGAGAGAGAGAGAGAGAGAGAGAGAGAGAGAGAGAGAGAGAGAGAGAGGGAGACTGAGAGAGAGAGAGAGACAGAGAGAGAGAGAGAGAGAGAGAGAGAGAGAGAGAGAGAGAGAGAGAATGGGGTGTTGAACCTAACAGACTATCTCTCCTCTGTAATCTGACAACAGATGCCTTTCCCGACGTTTGTCTTTTCATCACGTGTTGTCATTTTACATGCCAAGAATTGAGTCGCGGTGTCATTTTCAAAGGATTCTATGCAGGTATGGAAATGTTATGCATTTCGGCTTTGGGAGAGTGTTTCCCTGTGATGAAGACCAAACTCGCCCTTTGAAGCTACGCGAATAAAATCAGCTAAAGTCTGCATCCCAACCCTCTCCCAACTACAACAAAATAATTCGCACAATTAATGGATAGTCATGCGTGTGTACTCTTTACTTTTCGATCATTTCTGAAACAAGCCATCATCAACTTTGTGTTTTTGGCCTTAACTGGTGGTTGCCTTTCGCAAGCGACAATGGTAGACTGTGCAGCTTGATCACTCCTCCGAATATGTATGATGGTGTGACTGGCCAGGCCGACACGCGAGCCACATCACTGGGGACAGTGGGGACACTGGAAGGCAGCTCTGCATGTGTCCTGAGCTGCAGTCTTTCTTCTCTCTCTGGCAATGTTTGATGGTGTGACTGGCCAGGCCGATACGCGAGCCACATCACTGGGGACAGTGGGGACACTGGAAGGCAGCTCTGCATGTGTCCTGAGCTGCAGCCCTTCCTCTCTCCCTGGCAATGGCGTGACGGCTCCATCTGGTCCCATTGAAGACGGCTGTCGCCTTCTTTCTTTTGCTTTTGACCATAGATTCCACTTGATTATTCAGTGCGTCACTCCGACGCCAGAAAATGTCAGTTCCTGTGAGAACAGAGCATCTGGTCCGGACCACGCTTGACGTGAGCGAAACTGACCGGCGTCCTGATTGGTCAGTGGCTGTGACGTCGGTTGTTGGTTAAGTGTCCGAAAGGTCAATGACATTCGGTGACAGCCGTACCGGACGCCGTCCAGACGCAATTATTGATGGTGGCCTTTGAAAAGAAAATCGAGATCAAGATCCCTTTCTGTACCAAGAACTATCGATTTCGCCGTCGGTATCCATGAACATTTTCTCCCTTTATCTCGATAACGTGAAAGTGCCTGCGAGTTTGAAAGAATCGAGGAAATGGTCAGGCTGAAAGTTGCGACTGTTCTTCTCTGACTTGAAGTTGAAACAGATGCGCACATTGCCGTGAATGAGTTCCTGTTACTTTAGTACAAAACTTCACGTTATTGTGTGATCTCTCCAGATTTTTCACCGATTGATTGCAGCCTACACGGACTTGCCGTGCAGTTTCTTGTGGACGTAGCAGCGATGAAGTAAACATGAGGACTGTTTGAGTCACACAGTGCTTCACACGAAACTGTCTGTCTGCACCATTCCGATTCCTGAAATGACATGACTGTGTCATTTCTCTCATGAAAACAAATACCTCTGCGTGAGAAAACCTCACTCAGAATCACCCATGTGAATGTGAAGAGAGTACACTCTATGCTTCGAGTATCTCACGGGATCCTTTTGTATATTTCGACAGTAATATGTCAGTCAAAGTAAAACACAAGATACCTCTTGGTATTTAATCAATAGAGAATCTGGTTAAATCTCCATATGCATAGCATACACAGCGTCTGGTATTTCCATGTGCTCCACTATAGAGGTCCAATTCCCCCTGTGGGTTGGGAGTTTAAAAATAGACCCACCGTGTCTCCCTACACGATTTGTAAGAGGCGAATAAATAGGGATATTGTGACTTGAATTGCGTTTACTTGGAAGTATCTAGTGATTTTCGTGCTTAATGGCCTTACATAGCCTGCAGAGGCTGACAGGTCGTAACACTCCACCCATCCATCTACATCCTGGATGCTTCCATTCAGAGAAGAAACGTTTATGTTTGAGGAACTTGTAGAGATGGCTGAATCTTTTTAAAAATCTGTTTTTTCTCCTTTCTTCAATAGAGATTGTTTTTGCGTTACTGTAAAATCAAATATTCAAAACCAATTCACACCTACTGAAGATACTTCGCCTCGCCGTATCCTGGGAAGATTTGATTTGATGAAACG
>JAWQFJ010011017.1:35000-40000 GCA_034096865.1 Theodoxus fluviatilis
TTTACTCTCATACTTTCCTTCTCACTTTTACTCTCATATCCCCTTTCCACTTTTATCCTCATACTCCCCATGCCACTTCAATCTCTTTTCCACCTTTACACTTTCACTTCTCCCCCACCCACCCCACCCCCTTTCCTTCACCCTCCCACCCCTTCTCCTCTTCCCACTCTTCCACTCTTTCCTTTTTACTCGCAGACTTTCACTTCTTCTATCACCCATTCTCCCTGTGTTTTCGGAGTAATAATTGACCCGCCACGTCTCCCTATGCGATTCCTAAGAGGCGAATACCTTGGAACATCGTGACTTGATTTGCGTTTAATTTATATTGTTCCAGTGATTTTCGTGCTTAATGGTAAAACATTATTCATTCATTCATCCATCCATCCACCCCATCACCCACACAGCCTCACTCCTCTATCTTAATCCTCCTACTCTCCTGCACCCTCCCACCCTCCTTCTACTCCTCATACCAACACCCTCCCTCCTCTCTCTATCCTCCCATTTCTTAATTTTTCTTCCCCACCCTCTTTTCATCACCGATTTTCTCATCCCCGCACCCTCCCTCCTCTCTCTACCCTCCCATTCTTCAACCCGTCTTCCTCACCCTTCTTCCCTCACTGCTCTCCTCCTCATCTCCTCATCACACCTTCCCTCCTCTCTCCACCCTCCCATTCTTCAACCTTTCCTCTCCACCCTTCTTCCATCACTTCTCCATCACCATCACACCCTCTCTCCTCTCTCTACCCTTCCATTCTTCAGTCCTTCTTCCTCACTCTCCTTTCCTCACTGTTCTCCTCATTCCCTCACCCTCCCTCCTCTCTCTATCCTCTCATTCTTCAACCTTTCCTCCCCACCCTCCTTCCATCACTACTTTAATCACCACCACACCCTCCCTCCTCTCTCCACTTCCTTCCTCTCTCCATCCACCCTCTCGCTGTTCGCATCTCCACCCATTCCTCACCCTTTCTCTACACATCCTCCTCCAGGCCTTACTATCTTTCTCTCTCTCCTTCATTTTTTCTCTTTCACTTCGTCTAATGGGGAGGCAATTCGATTTTCTCTTTTAAGCAGGATCTGTCCTTCAAAGCTAGTTTACATCCGGATTGCCCCAACGTTGTTTTCTTCGTCCAGATTCTTTCCATCTCTTTTCATCAACTTTTCATGGGATGTTTTGCTGGTTCTCTGCTGCTGATGTTGGTTGGATTGGACTGGTATTTAGCGGAGGAGAATAAATGCTCGTCTTTTGCGTTGTATTTTGAAGATAGTCGTTGAAATGTTGTGATGTTGACTGTAGAAAAAAAGGTGTTCGTTCTTTCTGACGCGTGCAGTTGTGCTGATAATAAGGGCCGTGTCCGCGTGCTGCTATGTGTGATTTATAATCTTTTCCCCAAAATATATTCCCCAAATGGGATTCTGGACAATGTCATTGATTTTCTTGTGAAAATCTATCTAGAACGAAGAAGTGGTGACCTCCGTGATTTCTTATTTCGTGTCCCCCCCCGTCAGGAGCTAATAAGATCCAGATGTCACGTGATCGCTGATGATTCTTCTTTGCTCTTCCGTATGGCTTTGCTCTCGGGGTGTGTGTGTGTGCGTGTGTATGTGTGTGCATTTTTTGAGTGTGTGTGTGTGTTTGTGTGTGTGTGTGTGTGTGTGTGTGTGTGTGTGTGTGTGTGTGTGTGTGTGTGTGTGTATGTGTGTGCGTTCGTGTGTTTTGGTGGTTTATGGGCCATATATGGAGTGCGCAGCGCGCGCGCGTGTGTGTGTGTGTGTGTGTGTGTATTTGTGTGTGTGTATGTGTCTGTCTGTGTGTGCGTACGTGCGTGCCTACGTGCGTGCGTGCTTACGTGCGTGTGTGTGTGTGAGAGAGAGAGAGAGAGAGAGAGAGAGAGAGAGAGAGAGAGAGAGAGAGAGATCCAGTGTAACTCTTACAAACATGCTACCTTTCTGCAGTAGCGAAAACGCTCGAGGACTCTGTGTCAATAGGAATCTTTGCATACATCCTGATACTTGTCAATACAGTTTTTATCTACTTCACCCCCTTCCCACGTCATGTGCAAGATGCTAATGTTTTGAGCTCTTTTGCTCTGAGTTAGAACCGATTCTTGACATTAGCAGAAATACGCAAACAGTAAGTTTAGGGGTTTTTAACACAATGAACTTCTGGAATATGCATGCTTTTAATAGCGATAATTCATATTTCTTCAAATGAAATGATCAGGTAAATGTCCAAATACATATAGTTCAAGTTCCCCTTGCTTTATTTATTTATGGAGTCAGATGAAACAACAGTACTTTCAGTTAGTCATTAAGTGCTGAAGTAGCTGAACACAGGCCCCGCTAAAGTTGCACATGAGTGGGTGTTATTTTTTCTTGGTGAGTGCATCGTTGAAATTTCTTCGTCAAGCAACAGAAGATGTTTCGTAAATGTGTAAATCCCTACTATAAAATGGAAATAATGAATAGTCAATTTAGCTGCGTTTTCATGACACAGCAATCCTGCAGCTTTATGTTGCCCACGGGGAATTGCAATGGCGCTGTCTTGACAAACGTGCTACTTTACCTTTTTCTAGCCATAGGCAGATACATACTCAGGTCAGGAACGTATAGCCTGTGAAGCTCTAGCAGTGTCTAATAATGCACTCCTGGGACCTTCACAGCAATGCAGGATCTACCCCGCCTCCTTGTTAGATATTCCAATCCATGCCTTCACTTCCCCCAAAGGCACTTATTTTTCTTCTTGGTTGGAGAAAAGTATCGATTTTGTCCAAATTCGCCATCGCACCGGTTTTCTACCATGTAATGTGAATGTAATGAGGAAAGGAAAAAAACTGTCTCCAAATAACGTCTTTCTTTTAGTCCACCATCTGATTCCCATTTTGTCGCCCTCTTTTTTGAATGATATATATTTATGATATGAAGTTAGGATCTAACTGGAAACTGGAGGATAGAGATGTGGTATAGAATATGTGGCTTGGGCTGTTACGTCGTTCTCAAACTGACGTGTGTCCTGCTCCAATGATGGCACAGGTCGCCTCACGTTGTAGCATAGAGATGAGTCACTGCAGATTGAGCTGAAAGCATTGTCCTTAGGGTTTGGAAACTATCAGGCCCAAGTCTCGGCACAGTGTTCGCAGCAGGATATGGCGAGTCCTGGCAGTAATGACCTGGCTACACAGCCTCGACGGTCACCAGACTTTTACAGGAAAAACTGCAATTTAATAATAGTCTGACAACGTCAGTAACAAATACAGTTTGACAAGGTTAATGATGAAGACAATCTTACTACACTGGACATAATAAGATCTTCAAACATCTGAGACGAAGGCAACTGTAGACAGTCTTAGACGAAAGCTAAAGTATTTCGACGCTAGACGTAATGATAAGATCTTCAAGCATTTGAGACGAAGGCAACTGTACAAGGTCTGAATAGAAAACTAAAGTCTTACAACGTTGGACATAATTATATGATCTTCAAACATCTGAGACGAAGGCACCTGTACATAGTCTGAGACGAAAATTAAAGTGTTAAAACGTTGAACCTAATGATAAGATCTTCAAACATCAGAGAAGAGGGCAACTGTACAAGGTCTGAAAAAAAACGAAAGTCTTCAAAGCGTTTCAGACGAAGACGGCTCCAAACGTCTGAAGCGGAGTAGCTAAGGAAACTAATTACCAATAGTTAAGTTATGTGCAGACATCCATCAAAGGCAGTCCGAGCTACTCAGAGGTAGGCCCAAGGTCGATCTGTCGTAGAAGACCCTGAAAAGCTGCATTACCCTTTGTCCCGTGTAAGGAAGGGTGCATATAGCGGTCTTAGCCAAATGTCTAACAGTCTTAGACAGATGACGTACAGGACGTTCAATGCAACCCTTTAATCCCTAGAAAAAATCGCCTTTGAACGTGCGTCTGGCGGGTGGGCCTCTGTCATCGGTAAAAGGGGTTCAACGCTGACATTTACTGCGCCCCTGGAGAAAGTCATCGCTCCAAGCTATCCGGGAAGCTGTATCGACTCCATCGTCAGCACAACCGGCTCCGTTCATTGCGCACTCAATCAGCGTGTTTCAGCACTGTATCCAAATGAAAACAACACATATGGCAACCGCCGCACGATACTCATCTGGAACCCATGTCCGTGGAGCTTTCGGGGCCTACTCCAGTAGTTCCGACATGGGCGGCCCCAAGCAGCAAACGCCTCCGGGGGGTATCGGTTTGGGGCAGAACTTACGGTCCCGTAGGGCATTGGCTCTTGTGCCAGATCCACAAGGACGCTGCCTCGGCTGTCTGCTGGAGTTGCCCAAAGACCCTTTTGGAGCGCGAGGGCTTGCAACCCAACTGCATCAAGATCCGTGTTGTTGAGTGCGCTATAAAGCCTCTCCACCCCACTTGGACTGGGACTCTCCACCCCACTTGGACTGGGACTCTCCACCCCACTTGGACTGGGACTCTACACCCCACTTGGACTGGGACTCTCCACCCCACTTGGACTGGGACTCTCCACCCCACTTGGACTGGGACTCTCCACCCCACTTGGACTGGGACTACACCCCACTTGGACTCTACACCCCACTTGGACTGGGACTCTACACCCCACTTGGACTGGGACTCTCCACCCCACTTGGACTGGGACTCTCCACCCCACTTGGACTGGGACTCTCCACCCCACTTGGACTCTACACCCCACTTGGACTGGGACTCTACACCCCACTTGGACTGGGACTCTCCACCCCACTTGGACTGGGGCTCTACACCCCACTTGGACTGGGACTCTCCACCCCACTTGGACTGGGACTCTCCACCCCACTTGGACTGGGACTCTCCACCCCACTTGGACTGGGACTCTCCACCCCACTTGGACTGGGACTCTCCACCCCACTTGGACTGGGACTCTCCACCCCACTTGGACTGGGACTCTCCACCCCACTTGGACTCTCCACCCCACTTGGACTGGGACTCTCCACCCCACTTGGACTGGGACTCTCCACCCCACTTGGACTGGG
>JAWQFJ010011017.1:45000-47500 GCA_034096865.1 Theodoxus fluviatilis
AATGCAGCATAATACGCCACTTTATAACGCAATACGTATGTGGTCGCTACAGGTGTGCTAGTTTCAAAGGACAATGCTGGTATGCTGTGGAAATACAATGCAACACAACACAATCCACTGGAGTGAGAAAAAAGTGCAGCACTATACAACAGAACATTGTACAGTACAAAAGTACAACCCAATTCACTAAAACGCCTTTACCTGTACAATGCATTTTTACTGCGATGTGTATGTATGTATGTGTAGGTTCTTGTAACGCGCAATACTTCACGCCTACGGGCATGCTCAATGCGCACACAGAAAAAAGTCACCCATTAAAGAGATATGTTTTAAGTCCCTTCTTAAAATGAGAGAGTTTGGGGGACTTTTTGAGCAGTTCAATAGCTGGGTCCCACAAAACGGAAAGATCGGTGGCTATAGTTACCAAGCCGTCGGTGTGGGACACAAAGAAGATTTTGAGTGGATTATCTTAAATTTCTAATCGGTTTAAATTCCTCGAGCAGCGCTCGCAGGTAGAGTGGAACTGCACCTCAAAATGTGGTCCGACCTATGACCCAATGTGAGTTAGGGATAAGAAAACACTAACGGTGTCTCCCTTCGCGATTCTTAAAAGGCGCTTCAATTGAAACCTCACTTGCTCTTGATTTAATCAGTTCTATTGAACTTCGCGGTCACTGGCTTCAGAAAGCCTACAGTGGCTGATAGACTCTACACGTTCGTTCATTCATGCATTTGTTCGTCAGTTCGTTCATTCATCTGACCAGAGAAAACGTTTTCAAATACGCTTCCGTATCCAGAGTCAGTGACCTCTTCATCTGGTGTCTTCAACACCTCGATCTCCCCTTTCACTTTGAACCCTCGTTACCCTTCTTCACACTTGGCACCGCTCCCTGGTATCCAGCCGCTTTGTGTTCGTCTTCTTTTTCCCCTGGTGAGTTGCTACTTGTGAAGACCTCACACGCTTCCCCTGCCACTTCATTGAAGTCAGGACTCCCTCGTACTGATGTTCCTACACCAGCACCCCCTACCTCCATCACCACTAATTCCTCAACTACACACTCCATTCTCTTCAGGCAAATAACCAACACCCCCCCCCCCCCTCCCCGTTTCTGTCTGTGTCTGTGTTTGTACGTGTGTGTGTGTGTGTGTGTGTGTGTGTGTGTGTGTGTGTGTGTCTGTGTCTGTGTCTGTGTCTGTGTCTCTGTGTGTGCCTTTGTCTCTGTGTGTCTGTCTGTGTGTCTGTCTATGTATCTGCGTGTGTGTCTGTTGTTCGGTTTGTGTGTGTGTGTGTGTGTGTGTGTGTGTGTATGTGTTTGTGTGTGTGTGTGCGCGTGTACGTGCGTGGGCGTGTGTGTGTGTGTGTGTGTGTGTGTGTGTGTGTGTGTGCCTGTCTATATGTGTGTCTGTTTGTGTGTCTGTGTGTCTGTTTGTGTGTCTGTCTGTACGTGTGTCTGCGCGCGCGTATGTGTCTGTCAGTCTCTCTCTCTCTCTCTCTCTCTCTCATTCTCTCTCTCCCTCCCCTTACAATTGATCCCCTCTTTCTCAAGCCCACGAGTCCGTCCCTCTCTGTGCCTGCACGTCAGGCGATTCACAGCAGAGATGGACACCGTCTTCCTCCTGTCATAATTCCACCACAAAGCCCTCTGGCCCGTCTGCCGCTCTGCCGTTCCTGTGGGCAGAGGCGGCAGCAGCCTCGCAGTCTAAATATAGCCAGGTAAGCCTGGAGAGAGAGCGAGCTGCTGCCGCTGTCTCTGTCTTGTGCTGGCTGCCACGAGCTCTTGGAGAACTCGCCTTGTGTGCGAGCTGGGAGAAGGGAGTCTTCTTCCTTCCTCCTCCTCCACCTTCTTCTCTCTCCATCTCTCGTCTTGATCCTCGGTCTCGTCTGCCTCGCTCTGTTGGCCTGGCTTGCTATCTACAAGGCACAGCCAGTGTCTAAGAGTCGGAGTTGGAGAGGGCCGGTGCCGTATCTGCTCTGGCTCTTTCCCTCTCTTCTGCATCTCTCTCTCGCGTCTCTACGAGTCGGCATCTTGTTGGATCTACCTCAACGAAGGAAGGAGTACTGCTGCTGCTGCTGCTGCTGCTACTGCTACTAATACTGCTACTGCTACCTCTACTACTGCTTCTTCTTCGGTGGAGATGGAGAAGCCAAAAGCTGCCCAGGCCAACTCCCTGAATCAAGGCAACATCGATCAAGTAAATAAGGACTTTGGCGTGGTTTGATTTCCATCTTGTCGTCTCGTTATCCATCTCTCCATCTGGTCTTGTCGATCTGGCTTTACCTCGTCATTAGCTCCTCCGCGCCTGTCGTAGCTCGACTGAGAACTGTCTCTAGCTCGGGACGGCGATGAAGCTGTCTTTGATGTCTCCAGTCTTCGATGGCTTAACGGTGTTGAAGGAAGAGTGAAGAGATGAGTCTGTCATGTGTGTTAGTGTGCAGGGCCGGACCCAGGGGGGGGGGTTCCAGGGGTTCCGGAACCCCCCCCTAGAAAAAGCATGTACC
>JAWQFJ010011017.1:52500-62500 GCA_034096865.1 Theodoxus fluviatilis
TCCACCTACTTATAAATATTCTCTGTGTAGTCTCGTTCACCTATTGATTGCATGGAAAGAAAGTGGATGTTACAAGACGGCAAGATAAACTCCTAGATAATCTCTCTTAAATGAGAGATCAAGAGCCCCATCTCGTAACAATACCCTACGAAGGCTGCCTAGGCCATTAAACATTGTCCATCTATCTATACGTTTGTTCCACATCGACACACGGGTAGCTCCAGAGCTATTGTGCAAACTTTGTAGAAGGAGACATCATTCTAGTCCAGTGGGTGAACTATTGCAATACATTAAAGAATACAACAAAGGTTAGTTTTCCGGGCTTTAATTCGCAAGAAGAAAAAAAACACCCACAGGACGTCAACGTTTTGAGTGTTACATTTATCTGGACAAACAACACAAACGAAAAAGACACAGACTTAAATCTGTGACGGGTGTAGGCGGGAGTAAGTGACATTTTTAAATGTTAGGGGTTGGGGGTATATAGAAGTGAACGTACTCGTATTTCACTTTCGTGAACAGAATATCACGATAACACTTGGAGGCAGATGCTCATTTGGTTTTTGTCATTGCATTACATTCCATGCACTCGCCTCGCTGCCAGTCATTGCAATACATTCCATGCACTCGCCTCGCTGCCAGTCATTGCAATACACTGTTGCACTCGCCTCGCTGCCAGTCAGTGCAATACACTCCTTGCACTCGCCTCGCTGCCAGTCATTGCAATACACACTCCTTGCACTCGCCTCGCTGCCAGTCATTGCAATACACTCCTTGCACTCGCCTCGCTGCCAGTCAGTGCAATACACTCCTTGCACTCGCCTCGCTGCCAGTCATTGCAATACACTCCTTGCACTCGCCTCGCTGCCAGTCATTGCAATACACTCCTTGCACTCGCCTCGCTGCCAGTCATTGCAATACACTCCTTGCACTCGCCTCGCTGCCAGTCATTGCAATACACTCCTTGCACTCGCCTCGCTGTCAGTCATTGCAATACATCCCTTTCTCTCGCCTCGCTGCCAGTCATTGCAATACACTCTTGCACTCGCCTCGCTGCCAGTCATTGCAATACACTCCTTGCACTCGCCTCGCTGCCAGTCATTGCAATACATCCCTTTCTCTCGCCTCGCTGCCAGTCATTGCAATACACTCTTGCACTCGCCTCGCTGCCAGTCATTGCAGTGTTCAATTCTGCCAGGATTCCACAGTGGCGTCTTGGCAAAGGTGTATGTTTAATTTTATTTTTATTGCTTCTCTGCACCTAGCAATAAATGTCAGCAAATCTGGCAACAAAGATACGTAATCTGCTGTGTAATGCGAGTAATTCTTGGTGCGACAGTGACTCGGCATCCAGCTGGAATGCCCCCAGAGAGTGGGAGGATGTTGGTACCTGATTGTTGTGTGTCACGTCTGTATGTGCTGTTCTCTGTCAGACGCAATAGGGAATGATTACTTAACTCTATGAACCAGTGGTAATATGAACAGAAACCTGAGATCTGTATGTGGTTGGAAATCGTCCATGTAATCCATTCCTTCAACCAAAGAAGTCAGGAGATCATTTTCTCGCTGCTGAGAAGACCCGGAGAGAGAGAGAGAGAGAGAGAGAGAGAGAGAGAGAGAGAGAGAGAGAGAGAGAGAGAGAGAGAGAGCTGTCAAATGAACTCCCAACATCTCATCTCAAAACTTTGCACAAGGTATTTCCTATTCGTCTGCATAGTTTTTCAACATACGCTTTATAGATTACAGCATTGAGCCTTTTGTCTTTCTTTTTATCTTTCTTTTCTCGTGGTCCCAAGAGAACAACTACCTCCGTGGTGGGAGGCAGCCGAGCTGCCTTCACACAGAGAGAGCTTTAGAACAGAGGTCTGACTCCAGCTCGTGTTTCAGTTTACAGACTTCCTGATCAAATCTGGAAGGTAGCTATCAGAATGTAAAGAGTGTATGCCAACTCCAAGTCCGATGGAAGCACTTACCTTCAGTGAATGTAGACTAAAGAATCAGTATGCCTTTATACTAAATGCTATATAGAATTGATGTAACTATCATGCATTCAGCATAATACCATTTCAAACTCAATTGAACATTCTGCGTTATTAAACAGTTCCCAATGGTAAATGTAATCTAAACGACCAATACTTTGGCATGTCTCTCGTGCATTAATCATGCCGCCATGTAAAGTTTGTATAAACATGATGGAAAAAATTCCCTTTTGTAAAGGTAAACTAAACAACCTGTCAAACGTTATTAAACAGTCAAGCATCGACATGTCCTTTTGTGCATTGAACTTGTCGCCAAATACAACTCAAATACTAAGCGCGCGTGTGCTGAAAGAATAATCCTCGGTGAATGTGAACAAAACATTTATGGAACGATGGTGTACCATCTAGACCTGACGCGTCTCTCCTCAACTGAATGTACAGAGTCGACGCAAACATATATTACTGTGCAGAGATTAGGTGTTGAAATGCAATACTCCGATGCCTGTTCCACGCACTGAGAAAAGTCTCCCTTCTGTGAACGTAAACCCAAGTAATCGTTATAACGTTGTTATCCTTTTGTCCGGAACTGACATGCTTTTTATGCCGTGAGCTTGTCGCCACGAGAAACGCCATTGCTTATGTCACGTGGGAGGTCACGTGGTGATTGTAGACCAAACAACTGGTGTGGCGTTATTAAATCGCCCAGAAGTGCCACGACCATTGTGCATCGAGCAGTCTCGCCGAAGGATTCAGTGTTGACGCATGAGCGGTGTAGCTGTCGTCCTAAAAACGGTCTTTGGCGCTGTGTGCGTGAGGAAAAGCAATGCACAGAGAAAGACGAGCTAAAAACCGCCCCATAAACGATCGCGCCTCTCATAGCGGGCGAAATGAATCGATCAAAACGTAAAAACACCAACGATGAGTGGCTTTTTCCTTGGGAACCACGCTTTGAAATATCAGGTCTTGAAGGTCGACCGTGGAGTTCGCTCGGGTGATGGATGTCCCGTCGTGGACACAAAGCTGCTCGCACTTCGTTACACTGTCTCTCTCCTTATGCCTGGTCGTTTGGCCATCTTCGCACTTGAGTGCTTGGATGGCAGTCTACAGCGAACAGTAATGCCCGAGCAGCATCGATTTTGGGAACATCGGCATGTGGTGATTGTTCCATCCATGGAAATGTTATGCACATTGGCTGATGTAATCAATTCTGCTCGCATTTACATGTAGTCCTTCGACCTGCTTCGCTCTTAAATTCTTGGTGGGAAATGTACAACGATGTGTGCGTTTGAATAGGCTTGGTTTACTTGGAAGTGGACACGTAATGGTGACTGTTCATGTCGTTGGAAACACTGAAGACTAAAAAGACGCATAGTCGGATGTTTTATTTTCGTGGTTTGATGTGCGTCATTGTGTTTTACACTGAAATTGTTTTGTGGTAGATTTACAACGTTCTGTGCGTGTGAACAGTTACATGGAAATAACTATATCATGTTTATTGTTCCTATCAATGGAAACGGTGGGGACTGAAAAACGCATAGTTTGATGTAATATTTTCATGGTTTGATGTACTTCGTCGCTGATCTGCTTTACATAAAAATCATTGGTCACATATGTACAACATTCTGTGCATGTTAACAGTGTTGAGTTATTTGGAAATAAGTGTGTGATGGTGACTGTTTCTGTCAGTGAAAACTCTGAAGACTGAAAAGACGCATACACTGGTATAATTGGTCATTGTTTCGTGTGCTTCACTCTCAGTTTCGTGGTCGTAGATTAAACACGCTCTGTGCGTTTGAACAGAATATATTTTCTTGGAAATAAGCGTACTATTATAAACTGTCCTTGTCAAGGACAGTAACGAGAGGTGAAAAGACGCATTGTCTGTAATGGAGGTTTTCATACTACCTTGATTGCTGGGCCTGCCTTACGTTTGAGTTCTTCGACGGAGTCCTGCCTGACTCTCTGAGCTGAGCAATATTGATTTCTCTCGGAATCGGCATATGACGATTGCTGTGGCCATGCTACTAGACTGAACTGGTAGCATGGCCGTGGAATCTTCATAGCTGCGTACTGCAGCTAAAGCGATGCTTGCTCACGGCTGTAGCAGATGTATGGCAAGTGGGCTCTGAAGTCCTGGTTGCCCTGTAAGTATATTAAATTAGGTTGACAAAAGGAAGGGGCAGTAAAAAATAATAACAGAGGCGCCAAGGCTGGACCGAGTCAATAATCAGCGAGAGTGGTGACAGCAGGCCCACGTGGTCGTGCAAGAAAACAATACGTCGGTCCTGCTCTCCTGTCAAAACGAGTCCTCTCGTTGATTCTCAAGTAAGACTAGCAGAGATGAGTCGAACATTTCTCATGTGGCATCCGCTGGTCGATACCCACCCAACCTCCACCACAGCTGAAACGCACTGCAGTAAAGCTTTCGTGTGTGACAGTGCCATTAGTGTGTCCCTCGCTCGTCTTTAGGATCTCTGCCGGCTTTGGTGATGGATATTGATCAGTGTGAGGATGTCACTGTCTCCTCCGCATGGTACAGAAGAAATTGAGGTAACAGTGACACCTGGATGGCTCCAGACCGCTTTCTAAGTATGTGCTGTATTTTATTTTTGTATTCCGCTGATTCTTACGCACTTCTCTTTTTAAAATAATTATGTAATGTTTTAAAACCAGATTTCATTAGTGAGCAGCAATGTATCTCTGTTTTCTAGTATGTGTGTCCGTAGGTCTGTCTGTGTGTATGTAGGTCTGTCTGTGTGTCTATAGATCTGTATATCCGTAGGTCTGTCTGTGTCTGTAGGTTTATGGGTGCTTACGTGCATGTGTGTGTGTGTGTGTATGTGTAAATGTGTATGTGTGTGTTAGTGTAAATGTGTGTGTGTGTGAGAGAGAGAGAGAGAGAGAGAGAGAGAGAGAGAGAGAGAGAGAGAGAGAGAGAGAGAGAGAGAAAACAGCAGGTTTATTGCGGGGGCCTCCGGCCCATTACAAATCGCATACATTTACACAGAACTGTAATAATGTGAACACTTCCCAATCTGCAAATGGACAACGGTGACGAGAGAGAGAGAGAGAGAGAGAGAGAGAGAGAGAGAGAGAGAGAGAGAGAGAGAGAGAGAGAGAGAGAGGGAGAGAACCTATCTACCTGTCTTACTCCTTCATAAACTCCGTCAAGAGTAAATTGACACCCCAAGCTAAGATCCCAACAGATTTCCACCAATGCCATCACAGTAAAACGCCTCTGTACACTATCCTGGAGCTCTGTGCGGTACACCAGTGCTGGTGAAAGGCCAAGAGAACTGAGCAGTTGGCAGAGTTGACATGTCTAACGCAGCACACTAAGCACGGTGCCCGTATGCCGATACGGCTGCTACTGCTGGGGACTTCAAGGAGATGTGCTTAGTCCCTATCAGTTCGCCTGGTTTCTCATGTTGTCTCTTCATGCCAGCAAAGATCTTACTATAGCGTATAGTAAGATCTTTGATGCTAGTGAGACAAATGTTTGTTGTTGCCACTCCCCAGCGTGTGAACTTGTGTGAATGCGCGTGTGTATGCCTGTACGTGTATTCACGTGCAACTGTGTGTGTGTGTGTGTGTGTGTGTGTGTGTGTGTGTGTGTGTGTGTGCGCGTGCGTGTTTGGGTGCGTGCATGTTTTTATGCATGTATGGGTGTGTGAGTAAGTGCATGGTTGAATACATGAGAGTATGTCGTTTGTGCGAGCATCTGTGCGAATGCGTATGTTCGTGTATGTACGTAAGTGAATATGTGTGTGCGTTTGCGAGTCGGTGTGCGCGTATGCATGGATGTGTACTTGAGTGTGTGCGTTTATATGTGCGCATTAACACGAATAAGTATATCAGTGGTAGCCATAATCAAGTGCAAAACAAGGTACGTGAGTTGTGTGTGTGAGAGGGGAGAAAGACAGAGTGACAGCGAAAGACAGACAGGCAGACAGGCATCCAGGCAGGCAGACAGAGAGACAGGCAGGCAGACGGGCAGGCAGACAGGCAGGCAGGCAGAGAAACAGTGAAATGGAGAGATAGAAAAAGGTGACACAAAGAGAGAGAGAGAGAGTGTATGTGAGAGAGAGAGAGTGAAAGAGAGAGAGACAGTGACGTGAAAGGAGAAATGAAATTGACAGATGACAGAGAGAGAGGGATGGAAGAGAGAGATGGAAGAGAGAGAGAGAGAGAGAGAGAGAGAGAGAGAGAGAGAGTCGGTTTGGGGCATTTGGTTTGTATTCCCATGCACACCCATTGAGATTGTCCATGTTCAAGTGCCGTGAGAAGGGTAGGAAGGAAAGAGAGCACGACAGTGTGTAAGCATTATCATCACAGACTACAGAGCGCTGTTCCCCAACAGCTGCCCGAAACCTAGGATTGCCACCTTGTTTTGATGAAGAGCAGACATCCATGTATTAGTATCTCTCTCTCTCTCTCTCTCTCTCTCTCTCTCTCTCTCTCTCTCTCTCTCGCTCGCTCCCCCCCCCCCCTTCCCTGTCTCCTTACCTCACCTCTTCTCTCCCTCTTCTCTCCCTTCCCTTACACTCAACCTCCCCTCCCCCCCTTTCCTCTCCCCCTTCACTCTTCTCCCTTTCTTTCTCACCCTTTCCGTCCCCTCTCCATCGATCAAAGCAGGCATTCGACCTTTCTGTAAGCGTGTAATCCTGCTTCTATCTGCAGTCAGTCTACGCGGTGCCGTCTCCAGTTGAATGCTGTGGTATCTTGGAGGCGATGGAGGCAATTTGCCTGTCAGAATTGTTGGATGCGTCAACTCCTCTTGCTTTGTTCCTCTAGAGAGCCCAGGCTTTGGAAAGAGGCTGAGATTCGCTTTTGCGTCAACTAGGAGGGCGCCCTTCATTTGGCACGATTGGATTGGTCTGACGCTGAGATGAGGGATGCAGAGATAAAGATAGCGAGACGAAGACGATCGCTTTGATGCCCCGGCGTTTTTGTTTGACCTCGATGTCGCTTAGGGTGCTGAGCTGGATTGATGTTTTTCTTCTTTTCTTTTTTATATCCTCTTTCTCTCTGATTTGCTCTTTTTCTCACTCTCTCTCTCTCTCTCTCTCTCTCTCTCTCTCTCTCTCTCTCTCTATCTATCTCTCTCTCTCTCTCTCTCTCTATATATATATATATATATATATATATATATATATCGTCTCGTCTCTTCTCTCATTCTGTGCAGCTGAGACAGTGTTCAGAATACCTCTCTCACTCTCTCTCGATTCGTCTCCTTCTCGCTCTCTCTCTCTCTCTCTTGTTTTCTTGCTCTCTCTCTCTCTCTCTCTTGTTTTATTGCTCTCTCTCTCTGTCTCTCTCTCTCTTGTTTTCTTGCTCTCTCTCTCTCTTGTTTTCTTGCTCTCTCTCTCTCTCTTGTTTTCTTGCTCTCTCTCTCTCTCTCTTGTTTTCTTGCTCTCTCTCTCTCTCTCTTGTTTTCTTGCTCTCTCTCTCTCTCTTGTTTTCTTGCTCTCTCTCTCTCTCTCTTGTTTTCTTGCTCTCTCTCTCTCTTGTTTTCTTGCTCTCTCTCTGTCTCTCTCTCTTGTTTTCTTGCTCTCTCTTGTTTTCTTGCTCTCTCTCTCTCTCTTGTTTTCTTGCTCTCTCTCTCTCTCTTGTTTTCTTGCTCTCTCTCTCTCTTGTTTTCTTGCTCTCTCTCTGTCTCTCTCTCTTGTTTTCTTGCTCTCTCTCTGTCTCTCTCTCTTGTTTTCTTGCTCTCTCTCTCTTGTTTTCTTGCTCTCTCTCTCTCTCTTGTTTTATTGCTCTCTCTCTCAGTCTCTCTCTCTTGTTTTCTTGCTCTCTCTTTCTCTCTTGTTTTATTGCTCTCTCTCTCTGTCTCTCTCTCTTGTTTTCTTGCTCTCTCTCTCTCTCTCTTGTTTTCTTGCTCTCTCTCTCTCGCTCGCTCTCTCTCTCTTGTTTTCTTGCTCTCTCTCTCTCTCTTGTTTTCTTGCTCTCTCTCTCTCTCTCGCTCGCTCTCTCTCTCTTGTTTTCTTGCTCTCTCTCTCTCTCTCTCTCTTTCTCTCTCTTATTTTCTTGCTCTCTCTCTCTCGCTCGCTCTCTCTCTCTTGTTTTCTTGCTCTCTCGCTCTCTCTCTCTCTATCTCTCTCTCTTGTTTTCTTGCTCTCTCTCTCTCTCTCTTGTTTTCTTGCTCTCTCTCTCACTCTTGTTTTCTTGCTCTCTCTCTCTCTCTCTCTCTCTGTCTCTCCTCTCTCTCTCTCTCTCTTTCTCTCTCGCTCTCTCTCCCTCCCTCTCTTTCTCTCTCACCCTCTCTCTCTCTCTCTCTCTCTCTCTCTCTCTCAATGAATGAAGTATTTTTTGCTTCATGTCACTTCATTTATCTTTCTCACGAGGATTTCTCTGAGCCTATTTCATTCCAAGGGGTCTAATAGACTTACTTATTGTTATTTATCCCAATGTGTCACGTTTTGTAGGATTACGCCTTTGATTATTTGTTCTAATATTTTCCTATATCAGTGTATGAGTTCGTGTGGTTTTTGTTGTTGTTGTTGTTGGTGGTGTTGTTTTTACACTTGTTTTCTGATCTTCACGACAGGGTGAACACTTTTTATCACAATCCTTTTTTCTTTCTGCCTTTCACTTCATGACATAGTTTAATTTTGGGGGTCTACCATGCATACAACGATTGCTCTCACGACTAAATGTAAGATTTTTTTAATCCAATTTTTTCTTGTCTTTTATTGGCCATTTTGGGGATGTAGTCTATCTTCTCAACAAGATGCACAGTAACGAGATAAGAGTTTTGAGGTGCTGTGGCTAATGAGGTCCATTATATGTGTGCCCTTTCCACAGCATCCGCTGGCAATTTGCCAGATCTCATGACTACCCCACGAGAAGGAAAACTGAACGCACGTGCTGTTCGAATTTGTGCACGCACCTGTTTCTTTGTCTCAAGTTTATGAGGTGAGCTTTTGTGCGTCAGCGCGCACGTGTGCGTGTGTAGGTTTGCGTGTGTGTGCGTGTGTGTGTGTACGTATACGTGTGTGTGTGTATGTACGTGTGAGTGTGTATACTTCTAAGTGTATATTTGAGAGAGAGAGAAAGAAAGAGAGAGAGAGAGAGAGAGAGAGAAAGAGAGAGACAGAGAGAGAGAATCAGAGAGAGAGACAGAGAGAGAATTAGAGAGAGAGAGAGAGAGAGAGAGAATGAGAGTGAAAGGTGGTTTGGGGGGTGGGGGGTGAGTGTGTGTGTGTGTGTGTGTGTGTGTGTGTGTGTGTGTGTGTGTGTGTGTGTGTGTGTGTGTGTGTGTGTGTGTGTGTGTGTATGTGTGTGTGTGTGTGTGTGTGTAAGTGTGTGTGTGTGTTTGTGTGTGTGTGTGTGTGTGTGTGTGTGCATGTACGCATTTGTATGCATGTATATATGTGGTTGTGGGTGCCTTCGTGCATTTACGTGCGAGCATGCATGTGCGTACGCGCGCGCGCATACGCGCGTGCGTTCTTCTCTGTGTGAATGTATACGCCTGTGTATGCTTTTGTGTGTAAGATGAGGTTGAGGGCGGATGGCTCTGCAGACAGTGTGAAATATTTGAACGAGTTGCTAGGATACCGCACGTGATATACACGTGTAGAACCGAACACGTGATTGCAATGCAGTTTTGTGTGGCGTTGCACAGACAAAAAAGTACGTTGTTCAGTAGAAGAGTGTAGAAATTCTTCTTGAGAATTCGCTCGGCGACCAATTCATCGCTATTTAGCCCCCTGTGGGTTGGGGGGCAGAATAGACCCCCCACCTCTCCCTTAGCGAATAAACGATACTGATGATATTGTGCTCAATAGCCCTGCATAGCCTACGAAGGCTGAGAGGCCGTAAATCTCCATCCATCCATCCATCCATCCATCCATCATCCATCCATCCATCCATCCATCCATCCACCCATCCATCCATCATCCATCCATCCATCCATCCATCCATCCATCCACCCATCCATCCATCATCCATCCATCCATCCATCATCCATCCATCCATCCATCCATCCATCCATCCATCCATCCATCCATCCATCCATCCAC
>JAWQFJ010011017.1:70000-73121 GCA_034096865.1 Theodoxus fluviatilis
ACCCACCTCGTCTCCCTGTGGGCTGAGGGTAAGAATAGACCCACCGCGTCTCCCTGTGGGGTGAGGGTAAGAATAGACCCACCGCGTCTCCCTGTGGGCTGAGGGTAAGAATAGACCCACCGCGTCTCCCTGTGGGCTGAGGGTAAGAATAGACCCACCGCGTCTCCCTGTGGGCTGAGGGTAAGAATAGACCCACCGCGTCTCCCTGTGGGCTGAGGGTAAGAATAGACCCACCGCGTCTCCCCGTGGGCTGAGGATAAGAATAGACCCACCGCGTCTCTCTAAGCGTTTCGTAAAAGGCGAGAGACTTAAGAAATCGAGACTTCATTTGCTCTAGCTCCACCCCGCTCCAGTGATTGCTGTATCAAATAGCTTTACATAGCCTACAAAGGCTAACAGGCCATAGACTTGATGACTCATTCCACTATCTATTGATGACCTTCGGTTCTAGTACTATGGATAGAAACCCCTGTCGCATGGAGAAAAAAAACCACTGACTTCTTGGTGCCCAGTCTGACAGAGAGCTTCATTGTGGGTGAATATTGTCAATCTTGAGCTTTTGACACTTTCTGATTGGATGACCATGTTTACTACGTGCATTATTTTGGTTTCTTTACGCCTGAAATATATTTGAACCCCTGGAGTGGCGTAGTGATTGAACGGTTGCACGAGATTACGCTCAAACCAATCAGACTGAAGGAAGACATTTTTGGCGCGAAATCGTCACTGCGTTCATTAATGTCGTCTCTTCGAAATACACGAGGGACATTTTTTCACGATGTGTTTTTTTTCTCACGCGACAAATCCCTCTTTACCTGAGAGCACCTGCCTTTCCCTTGTCTTGCTTTCTTTTTTAAAGAAAAGATTTCAAAGGCGTATATGAGTTGCTTTATACGACGATTTTAACCCTCGGTGTGGCACAGTCGGAACTTTCGCCCACGTGACAGTACCTTCACTATGCTCACTCTCTATTGGTTACACCAACCAAAGAGAGCACAGCACACATCAGAGCCGATCTTTCATCAATGCTAGTGCAATTAATGGGAGCGTGCTTCTGCTTGCTTTTGTTAATGTTTTAAGAAGCAAATACTATATGCAATCGCTTGTGGCTGTCCAATTCTGTGCTCGCGACTACACACACTCTCACCATTGAATCTGTGACCAAGGTATTAAACAGGCGTTGCATGTTCCTCACCCAGTAGCGATGCGAGAATCTGGAAGGGAACTAAATGCGTAATGAGCTGTGAATTATTAATCCTTGACACGGCAGTTGTTCGCCATCGGGTTGGAATGCTACTCGGAGAGATTTCACGGTGCTTGTGCCTTGCAACTG
The DNA here is from genome assembly GCA_034096865.1 of Theodoxus fluviatilis. Classification (NCBI taxonomy): domain Eukaryota; kingdom Metazoa; phylum Mollusca; class Gastropoda; order Cycloneritida; family Neritidae; genus Theodoxus; species Theodoxus fluviatilis. Next base: position 71,334 of record JAWQFJ010011017.1, read on the forward strand.
TACATGTGTGAGTCCTTTCTGCAAAACTGTAACTGTCTCACCGCTTGCAAGAAAAGATGGATCAGATGGCTGGTTTTGAAGGAGTGAAGTGAAAGGAGTGTTTGAGCTCCGGATGCTTGTGAACAGTGGACCCCACAGAACACGTCCCGTCAGCTTCACGTATGGTGCCGTTGATGTCCTTGCTTTGGTAATGGGACTGTACATTGGCTGTGAGGAAAGCCATGCTTTGCACGAGGCATAAATGTGATTATAGTTGTGGTGGGTTTTTTATATATGAATGAAGGTCCTTTTTCTTCCATTGCTTTAATAAAGTTTGTTTTGTTCCTTTTTTGACTCACATGCGAAGCAAAAGTGAGTCTATGTACTCAGCCGTGTCGTCCGTCCGTCCGTCCGTCCGTCCGGGCGTAAAAAACTTAAACGTTGGATTTTTCTCGGAGACTATTAAGTCTATCAACACCAAATGTGGCATGATGGTGTATGATGACAAGGCCTCAAAAAACATACATAGTGACTTGACCTTGCTTCAAGGTCAAGGTCACAGGAGCCATAAATGTGGTCTCAAAAACAGTCATTTTTCACATTTTCCCAATTTTCTCCCACGTTATTGAGAATGGCGACCTTAGCTACAAGTGGTATATAGGACAAAGCAAGCCCTATCTTTTGATACCAGTTTGGTTGACCTTGCTTCAAGGTCAAGGTCACAGGAGCTCTTCAAAGTTGGATTGTATACATATTTTGAAGTGACCTTGACCCTGAACTATGGAAGATAACTGTTTCAAACTTAATAATTATGTGGGGAACATGTTATACTTTCATCATAAGACACATTTGTTTACATATCATCAAGGTCAAGGTCACTTTGACCCTTATGAAATGTGACCAAAATAGGGTAGTGAACCACTAAAAGTGACTATATCTCATGGTAGAAAGTGCCAATAAGCACCATTGTGCTTCCTATGTCTTGAATTAACAGCTTTGTGTTGCATGACCTTGGATGATCTTGACCTTGGGTCAAGGTCACATGTATTTTGGTAGGAAAAATGTGTAAAGCATTTCTTAGTGTATGATGTCATTGGTAGGTTTAGTTGTTTGACCTTGACCATGAAGGTCACCTGAAGGTCAAGGTCATATAAAGGTCAAGGTCAAGCATGTAAGTCGTATGGGCTTTGCCCTTCTTGTCTGTTTATGTATCTAATGAAGAGTTGTCGTCAACACCACTTTCATCAGTACCACCACCGCTATTACCACCACCATTCCTACCACTACCAAACCACCACCACCACTACCACCACAACCATTCCCACCATTACCACCACAACCATTCCCACCATTACCCCCACAAACACCACCATCACCAACAACAACACCTCCACCACCACCACCACCACCACCACTACCACCACCACCACCACCACCACCACCACTACCTCCTGCACCACCACCACCACCATTATCACCACCACCACCACCACCACCACCGCCACCACCACCACCACCAGCACCACTACCACCACCACCACCACCACCGTCACCACCACCTCCAGCACCACACCCTCCACCACCGTCACCACCACCACCACCGTCACCACCACCACCACCGTCACCACCACCACCAGCACCACAACCACCACCACCGTCACCACCACCACCACCGTCATCACCACCACCACCGTCACCACCACCACCAACACCACCACCACCACCACCACCGTCACCATCACCATCACCACCAGCATCACCACCACCGCCGTCACCACCACCACCACCACCACCACCACCACCACCACC
>JAWQFJ010011018.1:0-12352 GCA_034096865.1 Theodoxus fluviatilis
GCGTCAACTGGGAAGTTGAAAGTGGTACCGTTCCTCCTTCTCGTTTGCCTGGGTTGATACGCTTCTATTGAGAGAAGATATCGTTCACCTGTGTTGAGATGGGTCTGCCAGTTTGCCTGCCAGCCTACTAACCAGCCTGCCTGCCAGCCTGCCTTCCAGCCTGCCAGCAAGCCTGCCTGCCTGCCAGCCAGCTTGCCAGCCTGCCTTCCAGCGACCTGCCAGCTCAACTGCCAGCCATCCTTAGCCCTAGTCTATGGAGTGACGAGGGCTGGGCGAATTCCGTCGCCAAAGACGTCGTGGTCAGCAAGCCACACGGTTGATCGTACCTGCATCGTTCTGCAGGGAGTTGTGGGAGTTCTACTTGATGTGAATTTTCAGCGAGCAATAGGACGTTTGGAGAAGTGTTTCTTCGAAACGGGTAAGAGGATCTGACTTCTCCCTCTCTTCGTCTAGGATCGGTTCTCATCATCGTTGTTTTAAGCGCTGGGTGCTTAACAAGACTTTGTTGAACATTGAATGGCTGAAGACGGTTTCCTTATGGGAGAAGTTAGTGCAGATTTGTGGAGTAAATTCGAGAAAGTGTTGTCGTTATCAGACGTGGCACCGTTGATGACGTAACCCAAGTGAGACCTTGATTCCGTAAGGGAATTTTCTTCTCAGAAGTCGAGAGTTTTAATGAGAGGTTAGATGTCTTGTATTGGAGACGCTACCCTCCTTTCTGTCTGAGACAAGAGTTTAATTGGTGTGTGAGCTAATTCGTTTCCAGTTCAATCTTATTGTAAAGTAGTTAGATTATTACTTTCTTCAGGGGAATCCTAGCCGGGGTTGGGTTATTTGTTAAAAATAAAATTATTGTATCATTTATCTCCCAGTGCCCGGGTTTTCATTTATCATGTTGTTTTACTCAGTGATCTCAGGAATGTGGTGATGGGGTTTTGTTGAAAACCTCCCCCTTGAGTCATTAAATTTATTTAATGACATTATAAAAAAACAAGGTTAAATAACAACAGTAAAAATAGGCCACAATTGGCGAGACCTGCCCAGGATATATCTATTTTATAATTTGAGAAATTATACCAATTATTGTCGGATCACCACATCCCTGGAACACTGAACACCTTGGCATTGGTGTAGGTGTTTAGAATTTTTCATGTGACTTAAATGCTCTCATGATTTGTGCAATTTAGGTAGACTTTGCAAATTGTTGTGACCTTTCGCATGTTTGCGACTTCCGCATCCTTTGCGACTGTGTTACAGTTCTTGTGTGATTTTTGCATTGTTGAGCTTGTAATCCCTTTGCTAATTGCTGAGCGCAATATAGCGTAGTTTAGCGTAAAGTTTACGTTCTCAGTTACTTTTGAGTTATGGAACTCCGTTCGGGACGCGCAGCAGGAGATAGCAGTGCTATGGCATCCAACGCTGAGTCCAGAGGGGACTGGATCGCACGTTGGAAGAGTCTAGCTACTGAGCTAGGAGTAGAGCCCTCTGCTATGCCAGAGTTTGTAGCTGAACGGATGGCGAGAGAGGATGTTGAACTGGCGCGTTTGGAGCTTGAGAGAGTGAAACTCGAGCGAGAGCGAGAGGAAGCTGAGGAGAAGCGGAAGAGAGAGCAAGAGAAACTTAAGAGAGAGAAAGAGGAGTATGAGGAAGAACGGAAGATGAAGCTTGAGAGAGAGAAAGCTAAGCTTGAGAGGGAGCATGCTGAGATGAAACGAGAACTCGAGAAGAAGCAAGAGGAAGCTGAGGAGAGGCGGAAGAGGGAGCAATGGGAAATAGATGAACGACAGAAGAGGGAGAAAGAAGAGCATGAACTGCGCATGCATCTGTTGGTTCAAGAGTCTAAAAAGAAAACTCAGAGTGTGAGAGAGTGTCGCAGTGTGAGTGAGGAAGAGGATGATGATTGTGTGGATCACAGTTTCAAAGTTTCGATCCCGCTCTTTGACGAGAATAAAGAGGAGATCGCGACTTGGTTGAAAAGGTTTGAGAGAGTTGCGAGTCTGAGCAAGTGGGACGAGAGTACGTGGGCTACGCGCGTTTCCACTAAGTTGACGGGGAAGGCAGTAGAGTTGTATAACTCTCTTGATGACGATAGCGCTAAGGACTATCGAAGTTTGAAAGAGGCGTTGTTGACGCGCTATCGACTCACAGCTGAGACGTATCGACAGCGTTTCAGAACGTGTAGGAGGAGAGAGGACGAGACCTATACGCAGTTCTGTGCTCGCATTGCCGATAATCTGACGAAGTGGCAGGAACTCTCTAGGCTTTCTGACTTGAAGCAGCTCATCTTGTTGGAGCAATTCCTGCAGTCTCTTTCCTCTGAGATGACAGCCTACGTTATGGAGAGGAGACCTCAGACGCTAGCCGAGGCGGGCGAGCTAGCAGAGATCTATTCTGAAGCGCATAGGGGGTGCGGGAAGAAGTCCTTTCATCAGAGTAAGCCTCAGGGAGGGAACTCGGGGGCTGAGGGAAAGTCGAAGGGGGGAAGTTCCAAGGGAGGATATGGAGCAGGGTCGGGTGGGTCGACTGTCAGGAGGTGTTACTTGTGCAATTCGCCGAAGCATCTGGCTAAGGATTGCCCCAGGAGGCCCAAGACAGCAGGGGCAGTGTCGAGGGGGCTCTCCCAACCTCCGCTACCTGTCTCTGTTCCGACCTTGTGTTTTGCGTGCAGTGAGCAGAGCTACGACCCTAGGTGTGTCGTCGTCGTAGAAGGTGTCACCGTGCGAGGGTTGCGCGACACCGGCTCTCAGGTTTGTGTAGTGAAAAGGTCTTTGGTTTCGCAGTCGAAGTTCACGGGAAGAAAACTCGAAGTATCCATGGCGGAAGCCAAATTGAAGCGGCGCTACCCGGTAGCCACTGTCCTAGTGGACTGCCCTTTCTACACTGGCGTAGTGGAAGCCGTCGTGATGGATGCGCCTGTGGCTGACTTTATTGTAGGGAATCACGCCCGACTGGGCGATTCCCGGGTCTTGCCTGTGTATGCGCTACCCAGATCTGTCTCTGTGGTTACGCGCGCAAAAACCGTTGCTGAGAGAAAGAAAAAACCTACCTTGCTGCGTGTAGCTCCACCGGGGTTAGGAGAAGTGACTCCGCTGCAACTACGTGAGTTGCAGTTGGCGGATCCATCTTTGAAGCACTGCCGCGATGCAGAGGTATGCAAGAGAGTAGTGACCACCAAGAGGTCAGGAGAAGTCAGGTTCTTATGGAAAAAAGGAATTTTGTACCGAGAGTTTAGAGGACAGGGGGCTGTTTACACCCAAGTTGTCGTCCCACGCCAGCTGAGACAAGGAGTCTTGAGGTTGGCACATGAGCCACCCATGGGGGGTCACATGGGGGTACAGAGGACGCGGGAGAGGGTGTGGAAGCAGTTCTACTGGCCTGGGATGTGCCCCGACACTCGGCGCTTTGTACAGTCATGCGACCAGTGTCAGAGGGTCTGCCCAAAGCCGCGGAAGGTGCCACTTGGCAAGATGCCACTCATCGACACGCCGTTCGAACGTGTAGCTGTAGATCTAGTGGGACCGATCACCCCTACTTCAGAATCGGGAAACAAGTACATCCTGGTACTTGTAGACTATGCTACTCGTTACCCCGAAGCTATCCCTTTGAAAACCATTGATGCGGTGACCGTCGCGGAAGCGATGTGGCAGGTGTGGTCCAGGGTGGGCATCCCTTCCGAAATTTTAACAGATAGAGGCACTCAGTTCATGAGTGACGTCATGAAGGAGGTGGAGAGGCTGCTGGCCATCAAGGGTCTAGCCACCACCCCCTACCACGCTCAGGGGAACGGTCTTGTGGAACGTTACAACGGGACTCTCAAGACTATGCTGCGGAAGTTAACGCAGGAGAAACCCAGGCAGTGGGACCGGTATATCCCCGCATTGCTTTTTGCATATCGGGAAGTTCCACAGGAGAGCCTTGGGTTTTCCCCATTCGAGCTGCTATATGGAAGAACAGTTCGCGGTCCGATGGCAGTGCTCCGCAGTCTCTGGACTGAGGAGGAGACCGACGAACAAGTGCGAACCACAGCTGAGTACGTGGTAGATCTTAGGAATAGAATCGAAGAGACCTGCCAGCTGGCGCACCAGAGGTTGGCTGCCGCTTCGCGGAGGCAAGCGGAAGTATTCAACCGCAAGACGGTTGACCGCCGATTCCAACCAGGTGATCAGGTGCTGTTGCTGCTGCCGCAGCAGCACAACAAACTCCAGCTGTGCTGGCAGGGCCCTTTCGAGGTCCTAGAGAAGAAAGGGGAATGCGACTATCGGATCAGGGTGTTTGGCCGTGAGAGGCTCTACCACGCCAACCTTCTGAAACGGTATCAGGTTCGACAGACGGGGGAGTGCGACGACTCGACTCCCGCGATTGCTGTCGGGGTGGTTGAGGAGAGTGACGATATGACTCCGCCCGACCGCGAACTACCCCTACCACGCTTGGTGGGCGAGGAGGCTGCCGGGGACATCGTGTTGGCTCAAACATTGACCGACAGTCAGAGGCGTCAGGCGTTGGAACTAGCTGTGAGGTATGAGGCGGTCCTGACCGACCTTCCTCTCCGGACCGACCTTGTCACCTTCGACATGACAGTACAGGCCGCTCGACCCGTCCGTGTCCGGCAGTACCCTCTGCCATACGCCAAGCTGGAGACTGTGAAAGAGGAGGTGAAGACCATGTTGCGGCTCAGCATCATCGAGCCTGCAGCTTCGCCTTACAACGCCCCGGTGGTACTCGTTCGGAAGAAGGACGGGCAGTTCCGTTTCTGCGTTGATTACCGGTCATTGAATGCCGTGACCGTTTTTGATGCAGAGCCACTTCCGGACGTGGAACACTTGTTTGCCAAGATCGGGGGGGCGAAATACTTCTCTAAGATAGACCTAGCCAAGGGTTATTGGCAGATCCCTGTGCGGGAGGATGTTCGGCCCATGACCGCTTTCACGACCCCGGCGGGCCAGTTTCAGTTCCGAGTCATGCCATTCGGGTTGAAGAATGCTGTGGCAGTCTTCTCTCGCATGATGCGGGCTTTGCTGGAGCCGCTGGGGAGGAGCGATGTCCACAATTTCATGGATGACATCCTCATCGCGACAGAGACTTGGCCAGAGCACCTTGAGGCTTTAGAAGCCGTGTTGGAATGTCTCAGGCGGGCTAACCTCTCAGCCCGACCCACTAAGTGCTGCGTGGGGTTCAAGGAGCTGAGCTTCCTGGGGCACGTGGTGAGGGAAGGGGAGATCCTGCCTGAGATGGACAAGATCAGGAAAGTGGAGGAGGCTCCGGTGCCCGAGACCAAGAAACAAGTGCGTGCATTCTTGGGTCTCGCGGGGTACTACAGGAAGTTTATCCCGAACTTCTCGGCCATCGCCCTCCCCCTTTCCGATCTCACTCGTAAGAACGCTCCGAACACCGTGGCGTGGACAGCGGAGTGCGAGACAGCTTTCAGGGCACTGAAGGCGCGGCTCACGGCACGACCAGTCTTGCAGCTGCCTGATCTGTCTCGCTCCTTCACCCTACGGACGGATGCGTCAGACCATGGTCTGGGGGCAGTACTCCTACAGGAGGAGGATGGAGTGCTCCACCCGGTGGCTTACGCTAGTCGTAAGTTATCCGGGGCGGAGAGCAGGTACTCCACTATCGAGCGTGAATGCCTGGCAGTGGTGTGGGCCTTGCACAAATTCCAGTCTTACCTGTATGGGCGCCCGTTCGTGCTAGAAACAGACCACCAGCCTCTGCGCTACCTGCAGACGGCCAAGGTGGCCAACGGTCGTCTCATGCGATGGAGCCTTCTGTTGCAGGCCTACAGTTTCACTGTCCGGGTGATACCCGGCAGCCAGAATGTGGGCGCCGACTACCTCAGTCGGGCGTGCATCCCTGGAGAGACTGTAGAGTGTTGAGGTGCAGACGGGAGTCTGTTCTTGAGTTGGGGGTCTTGTCGCGTGAATAGCGACGAATGTTCTTAATCTAAAAGGATAGTTTAGGAACTGGAAATAGTTTCCGTTTACAGAGGGACTTTAGGAGGATTAGGATGCCTCGCTGGGAGAGAGAAAATCCCAGATACCTTTGCAGATGACAAGAGACTTTTGCGCGATGACGCGCAAGGAAATTTTGACGTCACGTCTAGCGGTTGATCATTCATCGCTAGATTGTAGAAGCATTGGGACGTGTCGGCTGATCGCTCTGAAGAGCCGCCGTCTGTAAAGTTTGGACTGTGGAGTCCACTCTTACTCATGCTCATGTGTTGAGCTGTGTGTGTTTAGGCGTTGGACGTGGAAGCGTCACGGCCTGAATTTTTGGGGTAAGAGCGAGCGAGTGAATGAGTTAAACTGCTGGGTACCTCTGCATTCTAAGTGAAGGGAATTCGGATTGAGATTTGTGACTGATTGGATTTGGTGGACCGTGTGGGTGGGTTCGAGGGAGGAATTGCATTGTCTTTTTCTCAAGGTGTTTGGGAGAGTCAGAGTGATAGACTGCTCTTTGTATTGCAGGCTGAATACTGAATGATGAGGAATACTGAATACTGAATGATGAGGAATACTGAATACTGAATGATGAGGAATACTGAATACTGAATGATGAGGAATACTGAATACTGAATGATGAGGAATACTGAATACTGAATGATGAGGAATACTGAATACTGAATGATGAGGAATTCTGAATGATGAGGAATACTGAATACTGAATACTAAATATTGAGGAACACTGAATGAATGCTGCTAATGACTGCTACCACTAAACTACTGCTGTAGTTTGCCGCAACGGTTTCCTACTGGTTTGAGAGCTATTGCGTCAACTGGGAAGTTGAAAGTGGTACCGTTCCTCCTTCTCGTTTGCCTGGGTTGATACGCTTCTATTGAGAGAAGATATCGTTCACCTGTGTTGAGATGGGTCTGCCAGTTTGCCTGCCAGCCTACTAACCAGCCTGCCTGCCTGCCTGCCTTCCAGCCTGCCAGCCAGCCTGCCTGCCTGCCAGCCAGCTTGCCAGCCTGCCTTCCAGCGACCTGCCAGCTCAACTGCCAGCCATCCTTAGCCCTAGTCTATGGAGTGACGAGGGCTGGGCGAATTCCGTCGCCAAAGACGTCGTGGTCAGCAAGCCACACGGTTGATCGTACCTGCATCGTTCTGCAGGGAGTTGTGGGAGTTCTACTTGATGTGAATTTTCAGCGAGCAATAGGACGTTTGGAGAAGTGTTTCTTCGAAACGGGTAAGAGGATCTGACTTCTCCCTCTCTTCGTCTAGGATCGGTTCTCATCATCGTTGTTTTAAGCGCTGGGTGCTTAACAAGACTTTGTTGAACATTGAATGGCTGAAGACGGTTTCCTTATGGGAGAAGTTAGTGCAGATTTGTGGAGTAAATTCGAGAAAGTGTTGTCGTTATCAGACGTGGCACCGTTGATGACGTAACCCAAGTGAGACCTTGATTCCGTAAGGGAATTTTCTTCTCAGAAGTCGAGAGTTTTAATGAGAGGTTAGATGTCTTGTATTGGAGACGCTACCCTCCTTTCTGTCTGAGACAAGAGTTTAATTGGTGTGTGAGCTAATTCGTTTCCAGTTCAATCTTATTGTAAAGTAGTTAGATTATTACTTTCTTCAGGGGAATCCTAGCCGGGGTTGGGTTATTTGTTAAAAATAAAATTATTGTATCATTTATCTCCCAGTGCCCGGGTTTTCATTTATCATGTTGTTTTACTCAGTGATCTCAAGAATGTGGTGATGGGGTTTTGTTGAAAACCTCCCCCTTGAGTCATTAAATTTATTTAATGACATTATAAAAAAACAAGGTTAAATAACAACAGTAAAAATAGGCCACAATAAACTTACCTGAAATAGACCTTGAGTATCCTAAAATGTACAAGACCACTCAAATTTCATGAACTATCATCCATTTTCCTACAATTGTGTAGTACAATCGTTTTAGCGTTTTTAATCGACCCTGATACGACCTATCGCGATATTGTCCTTTCATATCATGGTCAAAACTTCGCTGGCTTCGCGGATCACTTTTGCCTATCAGACGACAGCTTCATATACAATCATCACTGCAAGGCAGCGCGAAATTTACCAAAGTCGACCAAAAAACTCGCATTCATACAAATAATGAACCAATTCGAGTTTCTTTCTCAGATTATTCAGACTTTGTCCGATTATTACCACCGTAAGATAGCAGGAATTTCACATCCGGCGTCATCGCTTCTGATTGGCCGGTTTGTGTGACGTGACGGTGATAGTTTCGTCTGCTACTCGCTCTGACGTTATGGTCCAAGTAGTTTGATGTTTACTTCGTCCGCTGAACGCTGCCAAGACTAATGCGCGAATGAATGAAGTATGATTTCATAATTTTTCCGGATTAATACAAATGTATATCAAATACATCAGTTCAATTTAATCGAGTCCATTAATCGAGTACATGTCCACTAGGTGAAAAACGTGTTGAGTGGAACGCAAGTCAAAAAAGTTACACTTGCAGTCTAAACAACAAAATGAATACAGTGTTTGTATTGAAAAATCAGGTCAATCTTTTCGTTGTTTGGTTCCACGACAAGAGTATGAAATCTATCTCTGTCCCAACTCAATTGAAGTTTTGGCATGTGTGACGTAATCATTTGATGTCGAATAACGTGACGTAATTTCCAGCGGATGTCCCATTTGTGAAGGATCATGCATGAACGGATTCGAATCCCCGCTGAAACTCTTTTCGAACCCGACCTGTTTTTTGTGTTTTTGTGTGTGTTTTCCCCCCCCTCTTTTCTCGAGAGATTGCGGGTTTGAACCCATTTTTTTGTGTGTGCCAAAACCTGGAGGTTCAGCGCCAGCGGTTTTTATTTTTCAAGTGAAATATAGTAATTAGGTATAACTGCCTATCTTACATCCGGCTCTTGTTAAAACAAGAAAACAAACAAACAAATCCAATCTCATCCCCCACCCCTACCCACCCACACACCCTCTATCCCACACAAAATTCACACCATAACACACGTTACAATCAATTCATGGTAACGGAATACGACGTTGAAAAATAACCACAAAGTAAATTTAGAATAAGATGAAAGTATCTAATATGACTGCATAAGAACAGTGTGTAGCTTCAATTTAAATTTATCTAAAGATTTCGCTATTTTAAGAGAATTGGATAGTGTGTTCCACATAGTAGCCTCTGAATAAGATAGGCTATGTTTAAACAAATCTATCCTAGGTTGTGGTATTATAAAGTTATGTACACGAATATTTGAATGTTGGAATACGTTTATCAAATAAGAAGGCAGAGGGAGGGAAGGAAAATTAGTTTGGAGAGAGGGATATCAACTGCAGGGTAGAACTGATTTGAGCTCCCTGGCCGAGGTCGATGTTGACTGAGATACAGAATGCTATTTCTCCAGGTGATGGGCAGAACACCTACATGATTATTGCTGTCCCATACCGTACTGAATAGTCCTGAAGCCAACGAAATAACGGTGTGCGTCTCTTGACAGTGAAAGGAAGAAAGACAAATCGACGGAAAAGGGAGAGAAAGAAAGAAAACTACGGTTTATCTCGCGTTCATGATGCTATGTTTGCATTTAGGTGATTGACTTTTTCAAACTTGTTCATGGTCTCTGTGACCGTTTGAGTTGGACACCATATACAACGTTTGACTTTGATCGTTAGTCGTGAATTGTCTCAGTGGCTTAGGGACAAACCTTTCTGCTGCGTGTCTGTGGTCATTTCGGCACAGCTTCATCGTAATTATTTTTATTCAGTTCAGTACATCGTTATTTTTTAATTAATAAACTGTTGGAAACGCCGAACGCGCGCGCCTTCTTCCTCACAGAGAAGCCTGCCTACCTGCATGCCTGCCTGCTTACCTGCCTGTCTGCCTGCTTACCTGCCTGCCTACATGCAGCCTTCCATCACGAGTTTATCACATCCAATTTTTATTGGTTCGCATTCATGAAGCTCTTATCCTGTGTTGATTGAAACAACGAATTTGTTAGACATAAGTTTATGACAAACGTGCACGTATCCCTTTTTGAAAGTTTGGTAGAAGGATTTATATGGCTGCTGTGTCAGTTACACCTGACCTTTAGAACCAAGTTTGTGCTTGGATATTTCTTCTCATTTTCATCCAATTGAGTTGAAATTTTGTCACAACATAGATAAATAGTGGTACTTTCTCATCAAATAATAAAAATGTGATAATTTACATATTAAGGGAAGATAATTAAAAATTTCAAAAAAGATCACAAAATTTCTCTTGGGGAACCCAGTGTTGTCGTAGAACAAAACTATTCATATGTGCTTTTGTGATACCTATGGATTTTTGTCTACTTTCAGATAAGGGTCACATCTGGCTTGTAAACCTTTTACTTTGTTAGTTTAACCTTTTTTAAATTTTCAGGGTACGATAAACAAACTACATTTTATCGCTAAATAAAAATTATTACAATTATTTTTAAAAAATTAGCACAGAAACTAAAAAATCAGAGGTTCACATGCCAGCTCTTAGTGTAATCTAGCCACACACAAAATTTGATGGCTATATCTTGAAAAATACAGAAGATAGAAATTCCACCAGAACGTAAGCGTCAATTTTTCGGAGAAAATTTGGACCCTGAAATGGCCAATACAGTGTTTGTACTCACCCCTGCTTGCTCATAGCACCCTCAATATCCCCCAGCCTGATATGGTACTCCCTCCAGCTGTGCTAGCTCTTCCTCTCTGCCAAGTCTCCTTAGTCTCTGAGCCCTTCTGTACTCCATGGAAGCCAGCCTGGTCTGGCGCTGTGCACACATGATCCGCATAGAGTCTTTCTTTTCAAGGAACTGGCAGGTGAAGGACCCAGCTGTGATGTCCATCTGCTCCAGGATGGCCTTCAGGGTGCCAGCACCATCATTAAAGATGCAAACAGCAATAGCAACAGCAGTCTGAACCACTGTCAAGCCTTGGAACATGGTCTTTGTGCAATACATCCAAATCAGGCTGTTCACGCTTTCATTGGCGTTCTGCGTAAACCCATCTTTGCATTTATTGAGGAGGGCAGGATGTGCAAGGTCCCTGAAGATGGGCTTGATAGCATCCATGATGCAGGCTGGCAGGTTGCCTTTGTGGGTGTACTCTTGGTTAGCAGCCTGCGCCTTGAGGTACGGGCACCACGAAATGTCACACATGCTGTGTAGCGGCTCGTCATCTGTAGAGCGCTTGTGAAAATAGACCGCCCACACAGCTCCTCGCATTTTTTCAACGTCTCCAGTGTTTTTACGGATTGCGTTGCCATAATATTGCTGGATCTTGCCTATCTGATCATCGGTCAGCCGTCCCCTTCCACCAATGGTCTGTCCATCTTCCAGGCGCCGTCCCTTCATACTTGACTTCAAGTTGCGAAGCCGAGTGCCCATGCGCTTCTGTACATGTCCAACACATTCTTTCTTGGTAATTTCTATATCACCATAGGGCCTGGACTCTGTCACTTTCTTGTAGCTTTTCACATCACCATCACCAACAAAGCCTGTATAGCGCAGACTGTACTTCTCCACTGACCTCGCGTAGATGTCAACGGCGATTCGCGCCTCCAGGGACCTAGATGATCCGTCATGCGTCTTTTTGCAGTTGGGCGGATGTTCTGCCTGCCAACGCTGGTACCTCTCAGATGTTGGGTCTTGTTTGGACCAGTAGTCACAAGACTTGCAAGTTTTGCAGAGGACCCCACTGTCCAGGACTTTTCCTGACAAACTGCCCACAGCTGTGCTTACACCAATCATGGATGTATGGCCCCGCGTCAGGTACGTGCCATCAAGAGAGCCATCGATGTTGCGAACGCCATCCTCTGTCGCTTCCGCCATGGCATACTCCACCTCTGCAGCTTTCTGCATACATCTGGCCTGTACAGCTGTGGCAGCAGACATAACTGTCTTCTGGAATTTATTATTCGATGTTTTTTGCACAGGGGGTGGCAGGTTCATGATGTCACAAAATGTATGTAGCTTTGCGTGGCTACCACCGGCACAACGCATTGCAAAGTTTGCTCGGCGGTTCACAGATGACACTTCTAGATTTCCTACTTGAATCATAGGGCAAGATGGGAAAGGTGACTGGCTGTCACATCTTCTATTTTCACAATAGAATGCAAAGTTACTTGCCAGTCCTTTCCTGTTCAATTCCATGAATTGAACAGAATGGCCACAGTATTTGCAGGAAAGCTGAGCAGAAATATTCCTGCTGAGAATGTCAATGTCCACTAGTCTGTAGCCCTCCAGTGTTCCATCAATTCAGGTCACCACCATTCTCAACACTTTCATCTTCACTGTCACAGTCAGTCGGATCATAATCTGATTCAGACTCACTAAAATCAGACGGAATGTCATAGAGGTTATACAATTTCCTTTCAGTTCTAGTG
>JAWQFJ010011019.1:0-7500 GCA_034096865.1 Theodoxus fluviatilis
TGCTGTCAGGTCTGCATACATAAAAAACAAACACTGAATTAAATTTACATTGAGACAAAGCTAAAAGAAACTATTTAAACATGGCCAGTCATAACTCAGCAACAATACAGTACATGCGCTAGGAAAGCAACATCGAATGCGTGTGTTATGAGGGGGGCACATAATCAAATTGTTTAACTTTCAGCCTCACACCCTCATGGGATAAATTTTATGCCCATACTATTAGAAATCCATAATGTCCAATTAATACTGTTCACCTTCTTCAGACATGTCCATGTCTTCAGACTGGCCTGTAAACATAAAAAACAAACAAGGAATAAAAAGTACATAATAACCAAGCTACAAGTCAAATCCAGGCAATCGAAAAGACATGAGCACTTGTGTCTACACAACAAAAAGAGTGGTTTTCTATTTAAAAAATAAGGACATTCTGACCTATCAGTGGTGGTTACAAAAGCCACACAGAATGAGACCAGCGCTCACTTTTAATAATGTACTGTTTTTGTTCTAATCGCCAGAAAATCAGTTTTTAAATAACATTTGCTCTTTTAATAACAAAACAACAACAAAAATTCACCTCTAACTGACTGGAACACGCCCTCGTTTTCCAACAGATGTAGGTGCATCCCCTCCACGGTTGACAAGTCTGTGTACATAAAACAATAAATAAACTTTCCATTGTAACAAAGCTGAAAAGGATAAATCAAAACATGGCAAGTCAAACCCTAGCAACAATACTAATTACTACTCATTATCAAATAAAGTACAACTATAACCAAGAAAATCTACACATATTTTTTGAAGGGGAAGGAGAGAAAACTGAAGGGTTTAGGGGTGACACGGGTTGGGGAGGGGGTAAACACACTCAGTTTTATAGTCTTTACACCTAAGTAAGGTGAACACCAATTCCATTTGAACCAGTAGGGTTGTAATTTAAAGACGACACTCATTTAAAAAAGGGTTTTTTATACCCCCAACCCATAGTGTCCATAGGGACAGACCACAAGTATACAAGTACTTCTGCTCACCTTGTCCCTCTGTCTCGCCTTGTCCAGGCTCTACCTCGTCAGCCCCTGCTGTCAGGTCTGCGTACATAAAAAACAAACACTGAATTAAATTTACATTGAGACAAAGCTAAAAGAAACTATTTAAACATGGCCAGTCATAACTCAGCAACAATACAGTACATGGGCTAGGAAAGCAACATCGAATGCGTGTGTTATGAGGGGGGCACACAATCAAAATGTTTCACTTTCAGCCTCACACCCTCATGGCATAAATTTTATGCCCATACTATTAGAAATCCATAATGTCCAATTAATACTGCTCACCTTCTTCAGACATGTCCATGTCCATGTCTTCAGACTGGCCTGTAAACAAAAAAAAAAAACAAGGAATAAAAAGTACATAATAACCAAGCTACAAGTCAAATCCAGGCAATCGAAAAGACATGAGCACTTGTGTCTACACAACAAAGAGTGGTTTTCTTTAAAAAAAATGAGGACATTCTGACCTATCAGTGGTGGTTACAAAAGCCACACAGAATGAGACCAGCGCTCACTTTTAATAATAAAAATGTACTCTTTTCCTTCTAATTACCAGAGAATTGGTGTCAAAATCGCAAGTCAAATCCCAGCAAAAAATACTACTCGTGCTACTCATTATCTAATGAAGTAGAACTATAAAGAAGAAAATCTACAAGCACTTTTTGAGGGTTAGGAGAGAGAATTAAAGGGTTAGGGGTGACTGGGGTGGAGGGGGATCACTCAGTTTTATAGTTTCACACCCAGGTGAGGTGAGTACCAATTCAATTTGTACTAGTAGGGTTGTAAATTAAAAACGTTATAATCAGGGGGTAAACAAACCCATGACACTTATTTTAATGGGACTTCATACCCCTCAACCCATATTGTCCAAGTACTTCTGCTCACCTTGACCAACGTCTGCCTCACCAGACTCCCCCACTGCCTTCACACCAGCCCCTGCTGTCAGGTCTGCATACATAAAAGACAAACACTGAATTAAATTTACATAATAATCAAGCTGGAAGTCCACCTTATGCAGACTACAAGTACTTCTGCTCACCTTGTCCAGGGTGTACCTCTGACTGCATGTTACAATTACATGTATGCACATCAACCATTGCTCTACATAAATAAATTCATGATAGTGAACACTCCTGAACACACACAACTGATAAAGGTTTAAATGATGCATCTTGCAAATCAAATAGCAGGGTTGAGATTGTTACTTTCAATCTACATAAAAAATACAAAATAAGAAATTCAGATATTTATAACACACTGCATTTTTGCAGATGCAAACTCAAAGTGCGATAAAGGTCGCACAAACAAGGCGCCCTACTCATCAGCCGAGCCAGGATCTGAACCCGGGTCGCTGTATCCCCGGTGATTCGTGCTCACCATTGAGCCACCCAACCTCCTACTACTTTCATGATAATGATTCATAGCCAATACATTTTAGCTCGAAACCAGAAGGTAGTTTTCTGTATGACCGGTGGATGCTATGTCCACGTGTTTATGCTATTAACACTCAAGTTATCAGGCTGTAGGTTACTTAATTTAAATTAACATGCAGTGCACGTTACCCATGACGCCATGGAGTAGTAGCGCATCACGGTTATAGAGAACTAACGTTGGGTGCATGTGGTTCACTGCACTGTAGTACTAGTGAATCCGATTGATCATGGGTAACCTAGGTCAGTATCAGCGAGTGGTTGGAAGAGAAAAGATTAACATAATATGACAACAGCAGAAAATGATTAGGGTGATACTGACAGCCTATGCTATTCGTGGTCGTTTTGAGCAGCGGTCAACGCAAGAAACTGAAATGTAGCAAAAATGTTTTTGTAGTGAAAAATACTCGCTACAAGTACAAAATAAACAGTAGCGCCACTACAATAATGCCACTTTCACATAAAATGTAGCACTAGTTATTTGCTATAAAAAAGAGAGAAAAAAGTAGCCGTACATTTTGTATTGCTACTCCTTGCTACATCCTAACCCTGTCAAAGAACATAAATAAATAAATGCCTTTACCTCTTTGGGCTGTAAAGCCACCTGGTTCCACCATTTCTGAACTGAAACAGAAAATACAAAAACCTGCTTGCAACACTTAAGAGAAAACTTTATTCATCACATTTCTGTGAAATTCACTTCACTTTGACTTGACAGTTGCTTGTCCTCTGACCGCCCATTGATAACAACGGCAAAGGGCAAGAAACACCCCTGGTCACATTATGGGTACCTGGATAGGTGGGAGGGTCAATAGCGATTATAATTCTACTCTACCCCAAATTAATCTGATATGGAACTTTAAAGGGTCTAACCTGGCAACACAGTTTGTTCCACAGCTGCAGTGCCTGAAAATTATGTTTTCTACTAACTTTAGCAATTAAAATCCCTACAGGTTTGAAAAATTGATCATTGACTGATTGAGAATGTATGTATTTAATCAAATAGCCTTTCCAATAGGACATCCTATTTTTAGACCATTTTTAATGTGATTTACCTGCTGGTGGTGTTCACACATGTATGCCGGAGTTTACCATCATTCGTTTCTCTATAAACTGTGTGTAGAGCTCGCAAAAAAATTTCTGTGTGTAAAGACTTGAGTGAATCTTTCTTACACCCCATGAGGCCCATGTTTATTTTTACTCCACTTACACATACATGTATGTAAATAATAAGAATTAATTATTGCTATTTTCTAGCTCTGATATTTCAAAAGTGGACAACAACTAAAAAGCTCAATACTTACACTTTTAACTCAATGTTCGAGTTTAGTATGGCCTTCATGTCCTTCATGTTTAGACTGTTGACGTCTTTTACAGCCACACCGGATGGCCAGTTGGCCAACCAGTAGTCCGTGGAGCCGCCTCGCAACTTCTTGTGCGGAAAAGAGGACAATCCAGCCTTGCCTTATAAAGAGAAAAAGCACAAATAAAATATAATATGCAAAATAACAATGCATCGCATGTAATTTCAATTAAATGGAAAAAGAATGTACTTAATATTAATAATAACATATGTATTCAGTAAGTTCAGCACTGACATAACAAGAATTAAAGGCCCTGTTGGACTATGGCTTGTTTACATTTTGCATTCAAACACATTCAGAGGACGTATAAGGGGATATCTTAAATATTTGCTACAGTATTTGACCACAGAAAGCATTTAAAAAGCACAAAAATATATATATTGGGGCTGGGGGGATTCGAACCTGGTGTGACATCGCCGATGGTAACTAATCGCGCATGGTTCTGCGCATGCGTTAACACCAAAAGTGACGCGTGTATCGCGCCTTGTTCAAAGGTGATGTGCCGCGAGACTTTAGATTTTGTGTCTTTCGGTCAATGTGTTCATTTATTGACCGAAAAACACAAAATCTAACGTCTCGCGGCACATCACCTTTGAACAAGGCGCGATACACGCGTCACTTTCGGTGTTGACGCATGCGCAGAACCATGCGCGATGAAGTTACCATCGGCGATGTCACACCGGGTTGCAAAAAACTATGAGGGACGCCTTAACCACTCTGCCAAGGCACTTCTCTACATCGAGGGGTGCTTGAATTTTTTTATACTTCAAATCGCAATCAGCGTCGACATCAAACCTTATTTTCGAAATTGTGCTAACTGTAGCAAGCTTTTATTAACTTTGTTTATACTCGTAAAACCACGGTTAGTTACAGTTTTATTTCCGCCAACTTTGAACAAACTATGTTCAGTTTTAATTTGCCAGTACGACCAAAAATTCTAATTTCGGGGAAAGCCGTTAGATAGGTGTGTGTGACGTAAGAGCTGTTATAAAATAGCAGGTAAATTAATTTTGCTGATATTCTAAGTATAATGTTATTATGTTTGATTATTGATTTCTAGCAACTGGTAGGGATATCAGATGCACTAACAGGGATGAAAAGTGGGTAACCAAAAAAAGCCTGAACTTTTTTTCGGGTATGCAATATTGAAGCGGCGAAGCACAGGACTAGGAGGCAGGACTATCACTTATTTGTTTCACCGACAACTTTAATGGACTTGCTGGAGAAGTACGCAAGTTTTTTCTTCGCATCCCCATTTTGGTCCACATAATGGCTGGGTTGGCTCCTGCAGGGTTTGACTCAAGCACTCTTGGGTTGATCACTCTGTGTAGATCTTGCCTTTGGGGGCCTTCATTTCCATACTCGGAAAGCCAGTCTCCTTAAAAAAAACTGAACCCTCTAAAAAGTCCTGAAAACTGACCCAAAAAAACCTTAAAAGCCTGAAAATTTTCATCCCTGACTAATATGGTAAAACACTTAATTTTTAGACTTTGCAGCTGTGGATACGCTCCAATAACAATGTTTCTAGCTACAACAGGGCCTTTAAAGGGTCACACCACACATAAGTTACCGTAATATTTATACCCAAGATGACTGAGGTTCTTCTTTGTTTTGGGGGGTGGTGGGGGGGTGGGGGGTGGTGGTGGTCTGAAGTCTATAAATGTTTACCAATGCTACTGTACCAACCTATAAGAACTCGCATTTATTTTAAAAAATTTCAAACATCGTCCCACTCCTACATAAAAAAAATCAATAAACATACGTGCTGCAGCGTTCAGGTGACCCCGAACTCGTGCTCTCAATGATGCTTGAGTCTGGTGCGAGGTTTCGTTGCCTGTAAAAAGATCATAAAACATTTGTGTTCCACTATGACAAAAAGCCACATGAATTAATTAACTACAGTCCACAGCTTTCATCCAGTTTAGCTGAGACGTGGCACTTGCCTTTGTTCAACACAGTTTAAGCAACTATACCAAACAACAACCACACACTGTATGCAGACTTACTGTAGCCATTTCTGATCTCCTGGATCAATGCGTGGGCCTGCATAAATTTCGCTTTCACCTGCCCCGATCCTAGTATCCGCGCATTGAAGTCACCAACGTCATCAGGCACCATCAAAAAGAGGAAACTGTCCGCTCCTAAACTGTGGAGCTTCTGTAACTGCAGTAAAACAAAAACAAATAATAAAACATATTAGAACACAATGCACTTGTTTCAGGGAATGCGATGTCTGCAAGTGTTTGAGTACATTACGGCGTTCTCTTTACAATTTTACGAAACTGAGATATTGTTAGCATTGCAAATTGGGGACCCAGTGCGAAAATTTGAAATTGCTCTTTTTGTAAAATGTATAGTGCCAGTGCGACCCCTGCTACAGCTGTGTGCAAGTTATAAAATTTGATAACTGCATTATAACTAAGCATGGGTAAATAATACAATTATTAATTATTGACATTTTTCACGTAATATGTTAAAACCCTTACATTGCCTTTCAGTTTCTTGATCAAAATCTCTTTACTCTTGTCATCTGCTCGGCGCCTCTCTGCAGCCTTCTGACAGAAGCCCTTTTTCTGGTCCTCTGACAGCGCCTTCCACAATTCTCCCCCATTCTTGCATTGCAAACCTTTTCCTTCAAAGTAAAAACAAACGACAAATGAAACAAAACACAGGACCTAAGTTGTACGCACACTGCACTTGTGTTAAACTGCGTCACTCAAGAATGTTGATGGTACTTTGTAATCTGGTTAATTCCTAGGGGAGCTTTCTAAACTCAGGAAACGTTCCTCTGTTTAGTCGCATGACCCTCGTCGCTTCCGGTCGATGGTGAACAGTAAGGATAACGCAGAGCATAAAAGTTAGGGTTAGGGTTAGAAATAGAATTGTTTAAATTAGGATACACTTTTTTTCATTTTCCAATATACCCACCCAGGTTCAACAAATTGAACATGTGGCAGGTTTACGCGGGCATTTGCTGGGTGTGTTTCTGTAGCCAGCACTCACCCGTCTAGGACATGAACGCCAGGATCTTGATAGTGCGTGCTTGATGTTATCAGTTATGCACGTGTATCAAACACTAGACCTTGGTTTATAATGGTTTCACCCAAAGGACCCCCTATCCTGAGAGGCAGGTACCCATTCACAGCAGGGTAAACTGAGGGGTTTGCTGATGTTATCGCCCGGAGCTGAACATTACACACGTTTCCAATATTTGCTCTGTCAGAACCATCTAAGTGTAAAACCGATCCCGGCATTGCTTATTCACCACTGCTGTACAGACCTCTCCTAAGAGTAAAAACGTGTTTGGTATGTAAACCACAAAAAAAATCACGAATTAGTGTCAGAAAACGTTTCCTGAGTTTGGGGCAATCCGTGTTTTAGAACTTTTTTAGTATGATAATGTGATATTGGCAATGTGTGAATTAGCTCCGTCGAGATAGGCAGGCATGACAGGTCACAGGGAGAGAGTACAGATCATATAGCCCCCCCCCCCCCCCCCCCCCCCCTCAATAAAAAGTCATAAAACACGGAAAGAATGTAATATATATACTCTTATGCCCAACAATAGCAGAGGGGGCTATTTCAGGAGATTGCCGAGTTTGGGACGCTCTCCTAGGATTTAACCTAAAAAGAATATACCTTTGCTGATTTCTGCCAAGA
>JAWQFJ010011019.1:22500-30000 GCA_034096865.1 Theodoxus fluviatilis
TCCAGCATGGTTGGGGACGCAGGATACAGCAAACTCAATATCCTCTGCACAGAAAGGTTGCGGCTGACGCCTCTCCTCAGCTTGCAGTGCACACACGAGAGTTTGGGTATCGATCACAGGAGAGCTTGGCACCTTTGTCAGCCAACGACAGCGCTGAATGGCAGAGCGCAAAGCCAAGCTGAGGAGACGGAAGCATCGTCTGGTAATCTAAAACCATCAGGTGTGATTGCAGAAAACAACAGCTGTCATCTCTCGCTAACAGTCTTTCGATCCGTAGTTGCACCGGTGGAGAATGTGTTTTAAAGAGAGAGAAAGAGAGAGAGAGAGAGAGAGAGAGAGAGAGAGAGAGAGAGAGAGAGAGAGAGAGAGAAAGAGAGAAGAGAGAGAGAGAGAAAGAGCGAGAAAGAAAGAGAGAGAGAGAGAAAGAAAGAGAGACGGAGACAGAGACAGAGAGACAGAGAGCGAGAGAAAAAGAAGAGAGAGACAGAGACAGACAGACAGACAGACAGACAGACAGACAGACAGACAGACAGACAGACAGACAGACAGACAGACAGACAGACAGACAGACAGACAGACAGACAGACAGACACAGAAACAGAGACAGCATCAGAGACAGAGAGAGAGACAGAGACACAGAAAGAAAGAGAGAAAGTGAGAGAAAAAATGTGTGAGATAGAGAGATACTAGTTTATTCATCGCACATACCTTCCCTTGACAGGCAAGTCATGGCGTTTACAATCCAAAGAATCAGCACTCATACAACCACTCAACACCCCATTCCTACAAAAACTCACACACTTCACACATAAACAAAAAAACAAAAACTAAGAGCCAATAGAACAAATAGAACAAACTCTACAATATACAAGATACAAGATACAAGACACAAGATACTTTATAGTCCTCATTGTTTACAGGGAAATGTGTTTTGTCGGTGGCAAAACATAATACATACATTCTAAAACATAAACGTACAAGAAGTTCAACATTTATTAACTCAATCACAGCGCTCAAGTAATGGAGTCCACACATTAATCATTGGTCAAAAAATAAGATAGCATGCAATTGTATCATAATTTATTACTCTAACAAATGTAATAAAACCATTTTACTTTAAGTACATATACATACTGAACACGCACATCAGATATAGTCAACAGAAAGACACAATAAGATAGGACACATTTAGCGCTACATCATAGGCAATTAGGCAATTCAATTTAATAGAGAAAATTTTACATCGCAACAAGTAATCACAGAAGAAACAAAAGACACAAGCATGCACATCAAACAACCATCGTCACGCAATCACACACACCCGATCTTCAACCATAACACATGTACAAGCCCTGCATCACAACACAATCACAGGAAAGACCAACAAGAGAAAGGAATGCACATCAACAACCACACTCACACAGCATACATACACGACCATCCTCTTGAAAAAAGAGGGGGGGAAAAAGTAAGGTTCAAACCCGCAATCTCTCACATGTACAACAACGGGTGGGGTGGCTCTCTCTCTCTCTCTCTCTCTCTCTCTCTCTCTCTCTCTCTCTCTCTCTATCTCTCTCTCTCTCTCTCTCAAATACCATCTCTCACATGTACAACAACGGGTGGGGTGTCTCTCTCTCTCTCTCTCTCTCTCTTTCTCTCTCTCTCTCTATCTCTCTCTCTCTCTCTCTCAAATACCATACACACATATATAAAAAAGAAGCTTCTGTGTGGATTCGAACTCGTACACGCATCCCCTACAACCAAGCATGTCCCAGCGACAAAAAAATGTTCGACGCTCTACCGAGTGAGCTAATCCATAAAGCTGTGAGGACCTCCAGTAAACCTGGAGGGATTACAAAATCCTTCTTTCTTCTTTACGAATGTCCAATCTCCCCGAAATAACGTCACGTTATTCCACGTGAAATGATCACGTCACACATGCCAAAACTTCCCTTGACAGAGTTCCGTCCCTTGCCTTCTTTGCAACACCACAACGTAAAAAAGTCACTTTTTTCAAACCTTGATTCTGAAAATTTGATACATTTAATCGGACCTAACTTCCAGTAAGTGTGCAAAATGTCAAGGAAATCCGTTAAGTAGTTTTTAAGACATAAGCCGTTAAGTTGGGACTGACAGACACACATACAGATAAAGCTGTGAGGACCTCCAGTAAACCTGGAGGGATAAAAGAAGAGTAAGTACTGTTACATGTTGAAAAGTGGCTAAAAATAATTTAAAAAATAAAACCTTTCCGAGGCTCGAACTCAAGGAGTTTAGGACTTTCGAACGTTCACAGTCAAGCGCTCTATCCCCTCGTCAACTGACTCACATGACAGCATAACGAGTCGCTAACGTATGTATATATATATATATATATATATATATATATATATATATATATATATATATATATATATATATATATATATATATGATCCGAGTTGGTCCACCAAAAATGCGATTATATGACGAAGGCCGACTGAAACTTGCGAGGACCTAAAAAAGTCACTTCAAAGTCAAATTTGGTCACGAAAACTACCCTACAACCCCTTCCCAATTGTCCTCTGGGCCGATGCCAAAAAGCAAAGCGATCGGCGAAACGGGCTCGGAGGAGTTCTTGCATAAAGTTGTACCTTTTTGCGTATTAGTATATATATATATTATTAAGCAGGCATGTCAATTCCCCCCCCCCAATAAAAAATCCCACACAATGCTGGATTGCCTAATATAAACTTTAGTGGTCAAGTTGTCACAATGCATAGACTGAACATTTTTACATGAGTAACAATAGATGTCTACGACAAATGAGCCGCTTGACCAATCCTTCAGCAAGACTTTACGACAAACAGTGACAGAAATCAAGCGCACACGGTTGGCTACCAGCACCAACTCCACAAACCCGATGCTGGCTCATGGCCGCACACAAAGATTGATCGCAGCACAGCATGCGACCTCACTGCACTGACAGGTAATCGGTTTTACTCCTGGATGGGGAGAAATAATGGGGGTTAAGCGCCTTGCTTGAGAATGCAACTCCGGTCACTGCGAAGCTTCGAACCCTGCACCCCACATTTCACAGGCGACTGCAGATCAGGCACGCTCACCACACTGCCAGTGTCATATTGCTTCATGTCCAAAGTACACTGTCAAGAAGTTCTTGTTGTGTTTTGCTTAGGACGTGTGATGGGTCAGTGAAAAGTCCTCTGGTTAACTGGTTCCCGCATTGATTTTCATATGGAGATTGCTATGAAATTGTCATCTTAGTCCCATTACACCAGAAGACAAAGGGTCGTCACTCAGTCAAACACACGCTCAAGTCCGACCCTTTGACCATATTTCCCCCTGTGGATCGGGGTAAGAATAGACCCACCGCGTCTCCCTATGCGATTCTCAAAAGGGAAATAAATAAGGAAATCGAAACTTTGCTTGCCTTTACTCTAACTATCCATATCGAATTATGTGGTCCTTGGCCTTACATAGCTTACAAAGAGTGACAGATCATAAAACTGAATTCATTCATTCATTCATACCTTCGTTCATTCATTCAGTCACTCACACAGTCTTTCTTTCTTTAACCTTATTTGCCTTTCCTTGTCCACAGTACATCAGCGGGCCAGTTTTTAAAATTTCCAGGATCCAGGACCTGGTCCGCGTTACCCCCATTATTGGTGGCTGTATAGTTGTGTTCTGCCATTAATTTCATCATCCGCGCCGCGGCTTCGTCGGTCCTTCTGTAATAAAGCCACTCCATGAGAATATCCGGTGAGGAGAACTTCCTCAGGAACTCTCTACCACCGCTGAGCGCCTGGTACTCATGAGTCTCAACGTCCATCTTCACCACCACGCTCTCGGTGGTGATGAAAGGAATGACGTCATCAAGCAGCACGGTTTCCATGACTTTGGGGTCGTTGACGTCAGGAGGTCGGCTGACCTTGATGACCTCCGTGCCGCCATTGTTGTCAGGCGGACTGTTGAAGGACACGACGCCGCGAGAGTCGGACACTGCCACGTAGAGGATGGTGACGAGATGGGTGAGGTTCCCATCCTGGACAGACTTGCAGAAGCGGAGCACGTTTTCCAGCAGAGGATCCACAGCCACCACGTGTCTCCCCGTCTTGGCCACGGACAGGGAGAAGGTGCCCAGCTGTGCGCCCACGTCCAGGAACACTGAAGAGACGACGCGTTGTGTATTCAGAATTGGGATGCAAAAATAAAGTACTGGCGAAACGCGTGAAGTGCTCGGTGGAAGACACATGTATGAAGACACGTGAAGTGACTGTTGGATGAAATAGATGAAGACACGTGAAGTGACTGATGGATGAAATAGATGAAGACACGTGAAGTGACTGATGGATGAAATAGATGAAGACACGTGAAGTGACTGATGGATGAAATAGATGAAGACACGTGAAGTGACTGATGAAACGGAAATATGAGGACATACGAAGTGATTGGTGGAAGACGCTCAGAAGAAACAGAAGATTACATGTGGAGAAGTTGATGAAGGGTATTTACTTGGAAGGAATAGAAGACGCATGAAGTAGAAAAAAGAGGACATGTGTATATATGTTACAGGGAATAAGAACATTTAGGGAATAAGCTTAATCCCTGAACTTTTAAGGGAATAGGCTTATTCCCTGTTTCAACTGGGGAGTAAGCTTATTCCCTTAAAAAATCAGGGATTTTGCTTATTCTCTGAAATAGGAGGTCATTTTTTTGCCTTATTCCCTGATTAGTTTAAAGCACACAAACAGAAATACTTATACAAGATTTGTTGCTTTAAACATTGGTTTATTCATAAATACTCAAGTATCAAAATACAAGATGAAAATCTTGCTGCTCATAAACAATGAAAGCCCTTATAAGAAGTGGGCAACAAGTCAAAACAATTACATATTCTGCGGACTGGTTAATGTGAACACGAAAGTATAGGACATTCTCATTTCTGAAACGGAAATTAAGCCCGAGTTTCGTTCCATTACTTCTGGTAGACTGGTAACAATAGAAGCTGATGTGCTGATCTCTAGATCGTGGCAAAAGAATGACATTAAAGCATGCAAAAAGATTAATTAGATTAAAAAATAATTGAAAACAGTCATATTAGACTGTTTTAACGTATTTTTTCTGCACAAAACCCACAGAAAAGTAAACAAACTTCACCCTACGTACCTAGCTGGCTAGCAGACGAACGCGATCGAACCGTAGTCACTACGCCAGCAGATGATCGAGCTAGTGTGATATAATGTTTCATGTAAAGCTCGAATGAGTAGCAGCAGATAACTGTTTAGTTCTGACTTGAATGGACTATTTCGTTTCCCTGGTCAGGCGAGGACAGAAAATTCACGATCATCGAGTCCATGAGTGCATGATCAACTGCCCGCATTCGGCGTAATGTAACGTGTAAGATTATGACAAGAAAATGGCATTAACACACAAAACAAAGTTTCATGACAACTAAAGTTACCAATTATATTAATAACTGATCATATTTACACCTACAGCTAGTGCTAAAACCTTACATACAAAGCAAACATACTGCAGGGAGTGTCCCGGTCACGCATCAAAACTCGGTGCACGAGTGTCGGAGCAGATAAACATAAGAGAAAAGCGAAACGATCACTTGTGCACTGTTGTCACTTTGAAGAATTTGCGGGGCTCCGATTAGAAGGAAAACGTCTAAAAGTTGGTATGCCACCTCTGCTGGTCGTTTTGTTGTAAGGGCTCTAAGCACGCAAAACTTGGTAAGATGTTCCTGGTAGACCATAACCCATGAGTATCCTCCCTGTTTAAGTGACTGATAGTCAATTAAATCCACTTGAGATCTTGATCCAAAGGACTTTGACAGGAGAGGCTTCACAACAATGCCTTTAATAGTAGGTCTTCTTTTTTCCCCCTGACACTGAACGCACAAAGACTTGAACAAAGTGACACTGGCCTCTGTTATGTTTGCATACTTTTTTGCAGCCTCTTTCAAAATTTTATCACGGCCACCATGGCCAGTGACAACATGGATGCGCTTTAAAACATAGTACATTTCCTCAACAAATATGAAGTGTGTTGGTTGCTCAGTTTCGTCCTTTCGCTTTAGAACGAGTTTGGATACTTGCCCACAGGTAAGAATTCCATACCTTCTTAGAAGGTGCCTTTGATGTTGGGTTTTAGTAGCTGATGTTGCTGCTGCTTCCTTCACTTCATCTAAAATTCTGTGGTACTCATCTCTGGTCATAAGTAATCTATTTGCTTTCTCCTTATTTTTTAGCACTTCCTCAAGAAATACTTGTTCTTTCGCGTCCATGTTGCTTGATATGAATCACAGACTAGACTGACCTTTTCAATTGAACTGAATCTGCCCGAGGAAAAATCAAAACACAAACACCGACAACAGTTCACGAAATCATTCTGTATTTATCAAGAGAGTGAGTAAAAGTCAAGAAACAACTCATTTCCAAGCAAAAGAAGTTTTAAAGAGTGATCAAAGCTCACTGACATCGAATTATTTATGGTAAAATGTACACGTCTGTCTTTCTGTTTGTGTGTTTCAAACTAATCAGGGAATAAGGCAAAAAAATGACCTCCTATTTCAGGGAATAAGCTAAATCCCTGATTCTTTTAGGTAATAAGCTTACTCCCCAGTTGAAACAGGGAATAAGCCTATTCCCTTAAAATTTCAGGGATTAAGCTTATTCCCTAAATGTTCTTATTCCCTGTAACATATATACAAAGAACAGAAGGGAGTTTCGTTGGGAGACGAGAAGATACACAGACAGAAGGGCCATAAAAAGACATGTATACTAGTTGGGGTGCACGAAAAGCAGCAGACATAGAGAAGAGGTCAAAACAGACTCACTGCTTCCTGGCTGGGCGTTTAGTCGGTTGACGGTCAGCATGACATTGTTGTAGTCCCAGGTACCCGAGTTGGCGAGCGATCCAGACACCCACTTGTCCTTGCTGAGCTCATGCACATACATGGGAAGCAAGCCGTTTGGAGTGTGCAGCGTTACCAGCTTGAAGGGGTAGTTTCCAGAACAGAATCCAACCTGCCAAGCAAGCAAGCGATCCAGACTCTGATACTCTATCACAATAAATCACATTTGTGACCCGAATCTTGCTTCCACTTTCTCTTTAACACACGCGCGCGCACGCGTGCACACACACACACACACACACAACACACACACACACACACACACACACACACACACACTCATTCTGTCTGTGTGTGTGCGTGTATCTGTATCTGTCTCCGTCTGTCTCTGTCTGTTTCTGTCTCCCTTTCTGTCTCTTTCTCTCTCTCTCTCTCTCTCTCTCTCTCTCTCTCTCTCTCTCTCTCTCTCTCTCTCTCTCTCTCTCTCTCTCTCTTCCCATCTCTCTCTCTCTCTCTCTCTCCCCATCTCTCTCTCTCCAGCACTCAATATCTCTCCAGGACTCACTCTCTCTTCAGCACTCACTCTCTCTCTCCAGCACTCACTCTCCCTTCAGCACTCAATCTCTCTCAAGCAC
>JAWQFJ010011019.1:35000-36595 GCA_034096865.1 Theodoxus fluviatilis
ACATGATCCGCATAGAGTCTTTCTTTTCAAGGAACTGGACCCAGCTGTGAAGTCCATCTGCTCCAGGATGGCCTTCAGGGTGCCAGCACCATCATTAAAGATGCAAACAGCAATAGCAACAGCAGTCTGAACCACTGTCAAGCCTTGGAACATGGTCTTTGTGCAATACATCCAAATCAGGCTGTTCACGCTTTCATTGGCGTTCTGCGTAAACCCATCTTTGCATTTTTTGAGGAGGGCAGAATGTGCAATGTCCCTGAGGATGGGCTTGATAGCATCCATGATGCAGGCTGGCAGGTTGCCTTTGTGGGTGTACTCTTGGTTAGCAGCCTGCGCCTTGAGGTACGGGGACCACGAAATGTCACACATGCTGTGCAGCGGCTCGTCATCTGTAGAGCGCTTGTGAAAATTGACCGCCCACACAGCTCCTCGCATGTTTTCAACGTCTCCAGTGTTTGTACGGATTGCGTTGCCATAATATTGCTGGATCTTGCGTATCTGACCATCGGTCAGCCGTTCCCTTCCACCAATGGTCTTTCCGTCTTCCAGGCGCCGTCCCTTCATACTTGGCTTCAAGTTGCGAAGCCGAGTGCCCATGCGCTTCTGTACATGTCCAACACATTCTTTCTTGGTAATTTCTATATCACCATAGGGCCTGGAATCTGTCACTTTCTTGTAGCTGTTCGCATCACCATCACCAACAAAGCCTGTATAGCGCAGACTGTACTTCTCCACTGACCTCGCGTAGATGTCAACGGCGATTCGCGCCTCCAAGGACTCAGATGATCCGTCATGCGTCTTTTTGCAGTTGGGCGGATGTTCTGCCTGCCAACGCTGGTACCTCTCAGATGTTGGGTCTTGTTTGGACCAGTAGTCACACGACTTGCAACTTTTGCAGAGGACCCCACAGTCCAGAACTTTTCCTGACAAACTGCCCACAGCTGTGCTTACACCAATCATGGATGTATGACCATGCGTCAGGTACGCGCCATCAAGAGAGCCATCGATGTTGCGAACGCCATCCTCTGTCGCTTCCGCCATGGCATACTCCACCTCTGCAGCTTTCTGCATACATCTGGCCTGTACAGCTGTGGCAGCAGACATAACTGTCTTCTGGAATGTATTATTCGATGTTTTTTGCACAGAGGGTGGCAGGTTCGTGATGTCACAAAATGCGTGTAGCTTTGCGTGGCTACCACCGGCACAACGCATTGCAAAGTTTGCTCGGCGGTTCACAGATGACACTTCTAGATTTCCTACTTGAATCATAGGGCAAGATGGGAAAGGTGACTGGCTGTCACATCTTCTATTTTCACAATAGAATGCAAAGTTACTTGCCAGTCCTTTCCTGTTCAATTCCATGAATTGAACAGAATGGCCACAGTATTTGCAGGAAAGCTGAGCAGAAATATTCCTGCTGAGAATGTCAATGTCCACTAGTCTGTAGCCCTCCAGTGTTTCATCAATTCAGGTCACCACCATCCTCAACACTTTCATCTTCACTGTCACAGTCAGTCGGATCATAATCTGATTCAGACTCACTAAAATCAGACGGAATGTCATAGAGGTTATACAATTTCCTTTCAGTTCTAGTG
>JAWQFJ010011020.1:0-12500 GCA_034096865.1 Theodoxus fluviatilis
AAAAAGATAGAGCTTGCTTTGACCTATATACCACTTGTAGCTAAGGTCGCCATTCTCAATAACGTGGGAGAAAATTGGGAAAATGTGAAAAATGACTGTTTTTGAGACCACATTTATGGCTCCTGTGACCTTGACCTTGAAGCAAGGTCAAGTCACTGTGTATGTTTTTTGAGGCCTTGTCATCATACACCATCATGCCACATTTGGTGTTGATAGACTTAATAGTCTCCGAGAAAAATCCAACGTTTAAGTTTTTTACGGACGCCCGGACGGACGGACGCCCGGACGGACGGACGCCCGGACGGACGGACGGACGGACGACACGGCTCAGTACATAGACTCACTTTTGCTTCGCATGTGAGTCAAAAAAAGCACCAACAGCAGTCTAGGACTGCAAACAATGTCTGAGGCACCAACTACAGTCAAAAGCTGCACCTGCAATCTAAAGCACAATCTGAAATGACATTTGCATTCGAGGAAACCAGTTTGGTCTTAACCCATTATAACCGGATGCTACGAGCGCGTTGCATCTCCTTTTCAGACCGGATGCTACACAGACGTCGCATTTGACAGTGGTGTACTTCCTGTTTCTAGGAAGTGTAAAAGTGAAGAAACAAATTTTAAAATGAATGTTGTCGAGTTTGTGTTTTTTCCTTAAAAAACCCTCAGGTTTTAGGAAGCCGTTTTCATCACACGCTGTAGGTCATAATGGGTTAAAATCTGCAACTGAGGTGTAAAGCACCAACTACAGTCTGAAACACCAAATGCAGGTCTAGTACAAAAATAGCTATCTGAAAACTGTACTGCAGTGTAACACAATAGCAGTCAGGACTAGTCAGACAGACTACAGCCCAGGGGCCGTGTGCATAGGGAGATTTCAGTCAGACTTAAAATTGAGGTCCTGTGCTCAGCTCAATGAATCTTTACGTCAGTGTGCATGGGAGGTCATAACTTCACTAAATCAACAAAATCATGCACAAAGTTAATCCACATCCCACCCTGTCTCAACTCTCATTGGTTGTACTTAAATCAAGGGGGCGAACTCTGCACTGACTGCATCAAATTTAAATGGCAGCCAAGTGGCTCTCAACAAAAAAAATTCACATGGAATTGTACAGTATTTAGGGCATATTACTGGTGTAAATTGATTGGTAAGTGTACAGACACATATGCCTGCTCTGTGATGAATATTTGAATTCGTTGCTAAAATTTTCAGGGATGTTTCTGAGAGCGGTACCAAAGTGGGTCAATTGCACTAGATTTGTTTACATTCATTTTCGAAGCAGTTGCTCACATCACAATATATGCGGTTTGATTCTCTGTCAACTTTCTGTCAGCAAACATGATGGTCAACAGACTACTGTACAAGCAGGTGTTTCAAGGAATTTTGAAAAGGCAGCGAGCATTCCACGGGAGGTATTGTCTGTTAGATGCATACAATGAATACGATGCGAACGCACGATTTACATTTCACCACTAAGACATTCACTAACACAGTAATAGCATTGAGATCATTGTGGAATCGACAATCCTCTTCCGTTAATATAATGGTATCTGCAACAGCTTCTGCAAGTGATGGTTGCCTTTTGATTTCAAACTTCTCTTGTTGCTTATTAGCAGTCATAACTTTTTTGCAGTGATTGTTTAACCGTGAATCACATTACTGAAGCAGACAATGTGTGGTCTTTTGGGTATATGCAGGATTCTCTTACTTTTCATTGGCCGCCTCATTTTTAATAGGCCATGACATAAAGTTGTCATGTGAATTAGTCGGGGAATGCCTTCCGGTGTCTCACTTAACTAAGTCAACAATTATTTCATTTCAAGCATGCCATTTGAGCTGAGCACTGAGATAGTGCTTTACTGAGGCTACTTAGGAGTGAAGACAGGACTTAAATCTAGCCTTTCTATGCACACAGCCCCAGGACTAAACTGACTGGGATACCAAATTCAGTCCAAGACTACATCTGCAGTCCAGGACTAAACCACTGTCTGGGACACCAAATGCTGGCTAGTACTGCAAGTGCTGGGACACCAATGTTTTATAGGTCTACAAATCATACTACAGGACACCAAATGCTGCCCAGGACTACATATCACACTCTGGAGTCCAAATTTAGTCAGACTAAACATGGCCTGTGACACCAAATGCTGCCCAGGACTACATATCACACTCTGGGAGTCCAAATTTAGTCAGACTAAACATGGCCTGTGACACCAAATGCTGGCAAGGACAACATGCTCTAGGACACCAAATGTTTTATAGGACTTCAATTACACTACAGGACACTTAGCCCAATATATTCTTAATGTCATGCCAATAGATAATATCATAACATCTTAATGAGAAAATGCAAAGGGGTAATGCTGTCATGTTATCAAACTAAGGCAATCTTTTCCCACCAAAGTGTGGCAATATCTTTACATCAAACATACATGCAAACAAAAGACTATACAATTAATCAATTATGTGCTCTCCCCAAAGAAACAAGATAATATTATTTTCCATGAAGTAGGACAAAAACTTTCTTTAACTCCAGGCAGCCATATGTAAAGGATAAAGATGTAAAACAACAACAGAAAACAAAAACCATCTTCATGGGCCCAAACTACACCATCACAACCCCAGTCATTTCTGACATAAACTTATCTGCAAGGCCCTGCACTGACCATTATTCAATTGGACCTGTGAGAACTAAACAGGTTTCAATAAATCCTCAACACAGGACATACACAGGACAAGTGTGGTACACTGCAAAAAACATTTAGCCAAGAAAGCAACTAGCGGGGCTTAACAGAAGAAAAACTAGCCCCATTTCAAACCCTGGAACTAAACTAACAACAATAGCAGCACAGAGTAGTGACTTTGTGATCCAGCTTCCACCAACACACCTAGGCTGCTTTCTCTCACAATGAACTATAACTACACACACTACACCAAGCATCAATGCATTAGGTTACCAGATATGCAAGCAGACAAAAACACACAATAACAAGATGATGGTCCTCAGATACCCCTTTATCACAGCCTTCCATGCAGAACAACAAGGTACAAACACACTCGAAGGATGAACCCAGCACATGTCATTGTTCTTGACTAACCACACCAACAGTACAACATTTCATCTTTTGGACAGACATGAAAACCTCCCTCTCTCTTCCAGCACTTGGTGATTCAAGTCTCCTTCCTCAAGGGCACATTAGACTTTGGTGGCCTGGGCTCCCGCAGTGGCCACCTGG
Organism: Theodoxus fluviatilis; assembly: GCA_034096865.1. Classification (NCBI taxonomy): domain Eukaryota; kingdom Metazoa; phylum Mollusca; class Gastropoda; order Cycloneritida; family Neritidae; genus Theodoxus; species Theodoxus fluviatilis. Next base: position 3,241 of record JAWQFJ010011020.1, read on the forward strand.
TTCTTGAGGGCACGCTTCCTCTCGTTGGCATAGATGCGCAGGAAAAGGCCCAGGAAGACTATCATAATGCCCACGAATCCGATCATGGTCACAGGGTGGCTGTAGATAATGCAGGACAGGAGTATGGCAAAGGCCTGGCGCATGGTCATGATGATGACAAAGGTGACAGGCCCAAAATTGTTGATGGTGTAGAAGATGAAGAGCTGGCCAGCAGCTGAGCAAATGCTGAGAATGACGGAGTGAAAGATGAAGGCAGGGTGGCGCAGCATGAAGGCGGAGGCCTCCAGGAAGCCACCCTGCTCTAGGAGAGAGACGAAGGTCAGCAGGCAGGAGAACATGTTGACCCCGGCCATCATCTGGATGGAGGTCATCTTATACTGGTGGAAAAGCTCTCCTTGCCAATTGGAGGTGAAGCTGTCCGACACCATGTAGCCCACCAGCAGGATGACCCCTGAGATGGTGGTCACGTTGTCCTTATGCCGTGTTATATCTCCACTGGTCAGCAGGAACATGGCGACTCCAACAGAGATGAGTCCTCCAGTCAGGTACTCGTTGTACGCATAGGTTTTGCGGGAGACTACTTTGCCCATCAACATGACTGGGATGACCTTGGAGGCCTTTGCCAGCACCTGGGTGGGGAAGCTGACATACTTCAGGGCCTCATACTGGCACCAGCTGCTCATGATGTTTGAGATGGAGCTGAAGGAGTACTTATACAAGGGGGCAGTGTGGCGGGGCTGGGTTTGCACCATGTTTACAGTCAGGGCCAGGATGAAGGCCAGGATGCGATTGACAAAGACCAAGAACTGGGAGTTCTTGAAGTACTCGCCTGGCTCTGTGTCTGTCTTGCCATACTCATAGGTCATGACTCGCTCCTGCAGCACACCCCAGGTCAGGTAGGATATCTGCAGACCAATGAAGCAGAAGCAAAGCTTGAGGGCATTTCTTGTTCGGGTGTCTTCACCGCTCCCTGACTTGTCTCCAGTCCCTCCCTCCTCAAGGCTTGGCTTTTCAGCTTCCTTGCCAAAGACGCACAGCACAGCAAACTTGGACATGCAGCCTGGGCCTGCAACACCAGAGATGGATGTGCCAATGTGGAAACAAAAGTTGCAGGGAAGAAAGAGTTACAATGGGGAAAGAACTGCCATCAGCTAGAAAGGTCTCTGAGCAAAAGGGCTGATGAGAGATAAATTGTTTATCACTGAAAAATCATTAATTGGAATTGGATCTTCTATGAGGCAGGTAAAGTTCATATACCTCTAACATTTTATACACTAAACATGTAACAAATTCTTTTGAGCACAATTCCCCAAACTACCTTTCTCCATCCCTTGCTGCCATTCCCCAAAGGACCCACCTGTCAGCTAGGCCCCAGCTGCTCCCTCTCACATTTCCTTCCTAACTTGCTGTTTTAAATTAAGCTGTCAAGTGATTCATATGATTCCCCACATATTGGCTGAATTTAGAACAATGAGATCAATTAGGAAAACTGGAGTGCTCACCCACATCTTCACTGGGCAGCAGAGGGAAGTATGGAAATGTGAGAAGAGTTTACACAGGTATATGTAGATATCATGTTTCTCTACATGTTAAGATCATATCTCTTCATGAACTTAACAGCAACCCTTTGACTGCCATCATCATAAAACAGAAACTAATCTAAAGATAATACATAGATTGCATTTTCTCCACAATCACCTGCAATCTCATTGTACTTGATCTTGCGGAGGTAGCGGAGGATGAGAAACCCAGGGATGAAGATGGTGGCATAGCCCAGAAGGTTGATAGCTAGGCGTATCAGCCAGAAGTCCATCCAGCCCACCTCCGCTGAGCCCTCAGGTCCCATGGCAGTGCCCAGCACTCTGGACAGCACTGTCAACCCACAGAAGGTCACCACGGCAACCCCCACAGTCCTGTAAACACACACGGTGCTCAGTGAAGCAGCGACACTGACAGAGATAAAGGGTGAGAGACAGAGATCAAACTGCAGAGGAGTGGAGAGAAGAGGGAGGCTTAGAAAAGTGACACAAACAGAAGACAAAGAAAGTCTCAAACACATGCACACAAACACACACACACACACACATATACACACACACACAAATGCACACATACACAAATGCACACACACACACACACACACACACACACATGCACACACACAAACACACACTCCTATATCTATCTATGGCGTTGCTTCGCGAATGAAGATGAGTCGATGATGCTGTCCACGTCCACCGCTGGTGGCTGTAGAGACCGATGGCGGGACCGGCAAGTCCGACCACAGCGGCCGCAGGGGAAGATCCGGCCAGAGTCTAGCTTGACGCCCTCTCGGTTTTTTCTTCTCTGGCGCTTCTCCTTCAGTGTGTCCCTGCGGGAGCTCTCCAACACTGCCATGGCTTTATTGATGGTGTGGCGCCATGCATCTCTGTCAGCAGGGACGGAGGTCCACTGTCGGGGATCGATGTTGCAGGAGATGAGGGCTTTCTTGAGAGAGTCTTTGGATCTCTTTTGTCACGTCGACCAGTGGAAAGCTCACCAAATAATGCTACCTTGGGCAGGTGGTGGTTTTCCATTCTGGAAACATGGCCTGCCCAGCGCAGCTGAGATCTCAAAAGCATGGTCTCTATGCTGGTGAGTTGAGACCGTTCCAAAACTTTCACATTTGTGATGTAGTCGCTCTAGTGTATCTCCAGGATTGTATGAATACAGCGTTGGTGGAAGCGTTCCAAGAGCCTCAGGTGATAGTGGTACACTGTACAGGACCCAGGATTCTGAGCCATACAGAAGTGGGGTAAGGACAACCGCTCTGTATACACTGATTTTTGAGTCCTTTCTGAGGTGTCTGTTGCTCCACACTCTCTTATACAACCTGCCAAAGGCTCTGCTGGCCTTAGCAAGTCTGCTGTCCACTTCCTTGTCTATCTTGGCATCTGCCATGATGGTGCATCCTAGGTATGTGAACTGGCTGACAGAGCATAGTTCGGTCTCCCAAATGTAGATGTGAAGAGGGTGAGACGCTTCTCGGGGGGCAGGTTGGTGGAGGACTTCCGTCTTCTTTAGGCTGACTTCCAGTCCGAAGAGCTGGGCAGCCTCTGCGAAGCAGGATGTGACTTGTTGCAAGGCTCTCTCAGAGTGTGTGACGAAGGCGGCATCGTCTGCGAAGAGGAGGTCTCTGATCGCCTGGTTTCTAGTCTTGGTGCGGGCTCTCAGGCGCCTGAGGTCAAACAGGTTGCCATCTGGCCTGTATCTGACATACACCGCGTCTCCATCATCAAGGGCATCCATTGCCTGATTGAGCACCATGCTGAAGTAGATGGAGAAGAGGGTCGGTGCCAGGACACAGCCCTGCTTCACGCCATTGACAATGGGGAAGGGCTCTGACAGGTCACTGTTCAGTCTGACTTGTCCGTGCTGGTCCTTATGAAGCTGTATGATGATGTTGAGGAACTTTGGGGGGGCAGCCGAGCCGTTCAAGAATAAGCCACATCCTCTGCCTGTTCACGGTGTCAAAGGCCTTAGTCAGATCAACAAAGGTGATGTAGAGGCCTTTGTTTTGTTCACGGCACTTCTCTTGGGGCTGGCGGAGGTCAAACACCATGTCCGTGGTGCTCCTGTTGGCCCTAAATCCACATTGGCTCTCTGGGAGATGGTCCTGGGTGATGGTGGGGGCCAGTCTGTTCAACAGGATTTTCGCAAGGATCTTTCCGGCGATGGAGAGCAGGGTGACCCCACGGTAGTTTGAGCAGTCCGACTTCTCACCTTTGTTCTTGTACAGGGTGATGATGACTGCATCTGGGAGGGCTTGAGGAAGCCTACCCTGTTCCCAGCAACATATAAATAGGCTGTGCAGTCTCTCTAATAGAGCTGGACCGCCATGCTTCCATATTTCAGGCGGGATTCTGTCAACTACGGCAGCTTTGCAAAGTTTCAGCTGTTCCGATGGTAGGCAACTTATCCAATTCAGCTTTGATGGGTTGCTGAGGAATACGCACACGTACACACACACATGCACACACACACAAACACACACACTTACACATACACACACATATACACATGCACACACACACACACACACACACACACATATGCAGACATCTTCAGACAGACACAGACAGACAGACTGACATACAGACAGACAGACAGACAGACAGACAGACAGACAGACAGACAGACAGACAGACAGACAATCAGACAGACAGACAGACAGACAGACAGACAGACAGACAGACAGGAAAAAAGAAAGAGTGACCTGCAAGACAAACATAAAAAACTATTACCACTGATTCAAATATATGCTAAGACAAAGCTGAAAGGAGTTAAAAAAAAAGAATGAACAGCCACACAATTATACAGCAGTATAGATGAGGACATCTACAGATAGATGAATTAAACTGTGTCTACTAATAATATTTTCCCAAACCAACTCAACATACATCAACTACAAAGGAGTAATTGCAGTGAGTTATTGAGTCACTGCAGACATAGAGCAACGAGAGCCAACCTCCTGCTTCTTTCCCAATGACTAATCACATGCCCGGTTACAACACACAACTTGAAACCAAGCACACGCACACACACACACACACGCACACACACACTCAAAACAGCAAGTGCAGACAAGCCACTGTTGGAGCACTATGTGCTGGGACAGCCTTTATTTCCAGCCATTCATTCCCAGGCAGCCTCCACACCGTAATGACAGGCTTTGAGCATATGTACAGTGAATTGGATGCCACCTCCAGGTTGACAGCTAATTATTCAGACCAGTCTGCAACAGTCATTTAGTCAGATTGTTACCTGAGTTGTGGCAATGGTGGTAAAGGTGCAATTTTTTAAAAAGTGACTTTTCACCTAATGAAAGGAGCTCAAATTACACTCATCTTCTTTGTCATTCAGTTACTCTAAATCTCATTCGGACTCATGGTTGTGCTGCGATGGGAGACATTCGCATTTCATCGAGGCTCTGCTCTGCTAAAGTGAGAAGGCAGGAGCGTATCTGCGGTTTTGTATTGAGACTGAATTCCGGAGTTTCATTTCGCCCCGAAGACGATGCACATGTAATGTAGGTTTTTGACACTGCTTTTCTTCTAAAGCCCTAATTTTACGCATTTGACGAGCTCTTTGTTGGCTTGAAATGCAATGGGCGGCATGAATTTGGGCGACACTCGTCAGAACTGATCATGACTTGTCTGGTAGGATGTGACATGGGATTCTGACACAGCTACAATTACAGCTAGAGGAAGGTGAAACATTTGTGTATTGAACTATTTCCTCCAATTTCGTGTTAATTTGTTTTGCCGGTCTTCATTAATCATTACACTGCTTCAGTGAAACAGTGACATTTGTATTGCAATGATGCAGTCATAACACTTTTCAGCAATGTGGTGGTGTTGATATGGTGTCGAGAAAAGAGGATTTTGCTTTTTCTGTCCCTTTTCCTCTCTTGTTTGACTTTGCTATTTGAACTTATTAAATCAGAAATTTGGAAGAGTCTTGGTTTTGCACGTGCTCCACGATGGACATTGATCTTGAACTCTACCGTGCATGCATTGGACTTCATGTTTCTCGCGGAACCCGTGCTAGAGGGCTGATGACACCAAACTCAGTGAGTAGTGGGTGCACGTGCCCTGTGGTTTTCAGTTTAAGTGAACTTGGCCTACAGGTCAACTCTGACAAAACAAAAGTTGTGGTTTTTCGTAATGGTAGCTTTCTTGCCAAGGATGAAAGGTGGTTTTTGGATGGGAAGCAACTGGATGTTGTAAATGAATATAAATACCTCGGTGTAACCTTTTCTACACGGCTGTCGTACAGGGGCCGGTTGCTCAACAAGCCGTTATCGGCTAGCTGTCAGCTAAAACGCAACCTACCAGCTAAATCAGCGCCGGATAGCTTAACTGGGTTGCTCGTGCGCCAGTTTGACTACCTGACAGCTAAGTTAGCGGGAATAATTTAGAGGTGGTCGGAGCAGCTCTAAAGTCCCTTAGTTGGAAGGTAAACATGGCGGCGATCATTCACTAGAGTTTTCGTCAGCGATATCAGAGACGAAATCGGGTGTATCGAGATCGCTTTGATCCTTTGTGGAGTTGGGACGGTTGGGAAGGGGTAGTAGGGTATTTTTCGTGACCAAATTTGACATCGAAGTGACTTTTTTTAGGTCCTCGTAAGTTTGAGTCGGCCTTCGTCCTATGCTCGCATTTTTGGTGGACCAACGCGGATCATATATATATACGTTAACGACTCACTATGATGTCATGTGAATCAGTAGACGTGGGGATAGAGCGCGGGACTGTGAACACTCGCAAGTCCCAAAGACGTTGGGTTCGAACCCCGGAAAAGTTTATTTTTTTATTATTTTAATGCAGTTTTCAACATGTAACAGTACTTACTCTTCTTTTATTATCAATGTGTTTGGTATTTCCAAGTCAGAGTTTGTATGTAAACATGCTATAAAATATTCACACATCAGCAGTGCATAGCAAGGGTACCCGCTAGTTGCTCATAATCTACACGAGGTTTAATTCATTTACCGTGCTTTTGGCGGTAAAATTTTGTTACCAGTCAAAAGCAACACAATCCTTCTCGAGATTGATCCATTGCCGATAATCTGGTAAGCTGTCTGAAAGACGCGAAAACTGAAGATAGTTGTATTATAAACACAGCCAAAGGAAGGTTCGACGACAATTACAATGTATTTATAATCTTTCCTGGTGTCGCTGAGGTCCACGCGTCAGGTATACATAAAGTGCGCGAAGCTTGGCTGGGCTCGTATCAACTCTCTCGCTGACGCTGTGCGTTCGCCTCCTTCCGTGTGGAAAATCCCCAACCCACCCAATCAAATAGCTCGTTGCATTCATCAACTAACCAATGAAAAAGCTCTCTTTATCCCTCCAGGTTTACTGGAGGTCCTACAGACTTTATCTGTCTGTGTGTGTGTGTGTGTGTGTGTGTGTGTGTGTGTGTGTGTGTGGTGTGTGTGTGTGTGTGTGTGTGTGTGTCTGTCCCGTCTCCACGGCCTATATCTCAAAAACTACTGGACGGATTTCCTTGAGATTTTGCACACTGACTGGAAGTTAGGTCCCATTCAATATTATCAAATTTTCAGAATCGAGGTTTGAAAAGAAAGTGACTTTTTTACATTTTGGTGTTTCAATGAAAACAATTCAACAGACTCCATTTTGCAAAATCTGTGACGTCATCATTTGACGTCGTATAACGTGACGTCATTTGCGAGGAGATTTTTTGAGAAGGGTGAATACGCCGTATCTGCGAACACTGTCGACAACTTCAAGGCTAGTACGTTAGACTACTTCTGGAAAGACAGCCCTACTATGTATAACCCAACCTGCTGCACCTAGACTGCATAATAGCCGCCACGCATGCAAGTCTAGCACTAGGAACTATTAAAATGCTACACAGCCTACCTCATAGAATTTTTCAAGTTTAAAAAGCTTGATGTAGCCACTGTTTACAATTGGCCCATGCACACGCTGCCATGGTGAAATCTCCGCAGTAAATCTGACCTAATTTCTGATTGGCCAAAACTACGAAAATGTGTCACGGGAAGTAACTCCTGTATAGTTTTGAATCATACAAATTCGCACTTTTAAAAGTCATTTTTCACTGTTTAATAGATACGATCGAAGAGGGAACTTTGTTGTTTTCAATCCCCAATACCATGTACTATCATAATATAATATGGGAACATCGTCCATATTTTGGCTGAGCGGACCTGTAGAAGGAGTTGTTATCCGAAGGCACGCCCTGCGGTCTATGTGTGATTCGGGTGTAATACTGCCAATAAACGTCGTTAAGCTTAAGATTACACCCGAATCACACGGACCGTTAAGGTGCATGGAGTACAGTACCGGTCAAGAGTCACAACAACCACCGACACCGACCATTTCAGCCTTCTTCATGATGCGTTAGAATCCTGCCGTTGTCGTGGTGAACATGGCTGACAACGGTCAGAATGATTACTTGCTTGGTTTTTTCCTTGTCAAAACTTGTTATACCGTCAGATTGTTACCACCATCAGATTTTCTGCAACTTTTCGAAGCGAATCTAGCCTAAAAACCTACCAGTTATGAATCGTGTTAACAGGATTGACTCGTTGCTTGTAGAATGACGGTACTCGGTAGCAGTACCACACACGGTGTGTGCGTGAATCACTGAATGAGTACGAATGCACATGTCTGGGTTGAACATCTATAATACACTTCCTCCTCTGTGTGACTGTGTGAGTGTTAATTCAGCGTCTATGACATGCCAAAGGAAAGCAAAACATGTCATAATAGGAGCTTCCTGAACCTATCCATCATGTTTAAAATATATGGTTGATTGTTCCTGGGCCGATAGCTTAGAATTGGATTTACATGCTTTACAAACACTCTGTCATAGCAATTCTCTAATGGCTCAGCTGGTAGAGCGTTCGACTCTTGGTCATGCATGACCAGGTTTGATTCTGCGCTGAAACTTTTTTTTTCTTCTCTTTTTTCGAGAGGTTGTGTTTTTTTGGGTTTTTATGTGTGTGTGTGTTTTCCCCCTCTTTTCTCGAGAGGTTGCGGGTTCGAACCCGATCTTTTTTTAAATGCCAAAACCTGGAGGTTCAGCGCCAGCGGTTTTTATTACCTTGTGACGTAGCAGGACTAACATTCAGCTACTCGCGTTAGCTTCAAGGTAACTAGCTTTCAGTTAAATTGACGCTGTGCAACTCCGATAGATAGTGTCCCTAACTGCTAGCTAGTTACCTTGCAACTAGTCACTAACTGACACTAAATTAGCTGGCAGGTAGGCATTTGTTGAGCAACCGGCCCCAGGCCTTCAGCCTATTATAATGGTTACATGTTAGACATATCGGCAATTGCAATTTCCATTACGTCACTTTTTTCTTTCTGTAAAGCATAGTACAAATACGTGGCCAACAATCTTATTGTAAACTGGGACCTTTCAGATGAATAGATATTCCAAGTTTTTCAAGACCATAAGATTGTATAAATATTTTTGCCAAAGGTATTCATGCACTGGACAATCAAGAGCATTTGAAATTCACACTCACATTCTTCCCTATATTGATTATTTGATAGATTTAATGGTTGGTTGGTTGGTTGGTTGGTTGGTTGGTTGGTTGGTTGGTTGGTTGGTTGGTTGGTTGGTTGGTCGGTCGGGTCGGTCTGTCGGGTCGGGTCGGGTCGGGTCGGGTCGGGTCGGGTCGGCTCGGTTTGTTTGTTGGTTGATCAGTTGATCAATTAATCGAT
>JAWQFJ010011020.1:17500-32640 GCA_034096865.1 Theodoxus fluviatilis
TCCTGGGGTTTATCTTAAAGCTGCAGGTGGCTATTTATCCTTTTCCTTGCTTTGCATTCAATTCTTTCTATGAGAAATAGTACTTCCCACACAACAGGAGTTAATCTCTAATCATTCGCCTATACAAAGGTGGAAATGGGTCAGATCCTAAGAATTACATAGCAATCTCGTTTTTGTGTAGCGTGAATACTATTTTGTTGTCTATATTGACAAACCCTCTATGATGATAGGCAAAAGAAGACAGCAAGTTCTGTTTAGAGCAGGCGGGGTTTCGGGCGGACCATTTCACAATCGATATATGTACACCGTTTTCTATCGTGGACAAGCATAGGTACGGTTTTGACACAGGAAAACTCCATGCTGCCTTTGTTGATTACCAGAAAACCTTCGATTCAGTCGACAGAACTCGTCTCTGGATATTTTTTTGCTGAAGCAGAGATGTCAAGACATTTATTGAGAATAATAAAACCAATCGTAAACATGGTGTTGAGAAAGCCTCTTTTAAAAAGAGTTATTTTGAAAATCGTCTTAAAAAGAAGCTTCCTCAATACAACGTTTACAATTGATATGTAGATCACCAGCTCCTGGCAGCCCCATATCCAGTAGTCTCCCCTCCTGCATGGCCGCATAGTTAGCGCCTCAACCTCTACTCGGCTTTGATATCCTGTCTTTAGACAGGCGGATGAAGATGAGCAAGCTTTGGCGTTTGATTATGTGCGAGGCCCAGTGCCGTGGATCAATCCCTGGGACGGGAGAAAATCTGGATAATTAATTCCTTGTCACGATGATAATATAAGTAAATTCACAGGTGCAAGAAAGACTGTTTGCATGGTGCCTCATCAGACTTCTTCAGCTGCTCGGTCGGAGTGAGACAAGAGCAGTCGAGTCTCCGATAATGTGCTGCCTGTTTATTGATTACATTTCCATGTACATTCGCAGAAAAGGACAGCATGATGTGCAAAATTGCCTGAGTTGACAGAATTTGTTCGCCCATTTATGTGGGTGATGTCTTCCTTCTTCCTGATACTCCAGTTTGCAGCATGATATAGACAACCTTTACTATGCATATGGGTCGAGAGGAAAAGTGGTCCTTAGGAGGCAAGGACTTGGAAGTTGTAAACCAGTTTAAGTAATTGGATATTGCATTCACTACCAAACTGTCAATATCTTCTGCTCTCAACACCCTGTATGTAAAAGCCAAAATAATGACCGTGGAATCTACATAATGCGATAAGATAGTTTGGTTACAAATATAAATCATCGAGAATATTGATGATGGAAAAGTTTAACATTTATCATTTGTACACAGACCTAAGAACGCAGAGGAAGAGAGTAGTCATGGATAAAAGGGCAAGTTTCTCAAATAGAATATAAGCGACCTGATTGCCCAAAAGAACAAAGACGAGCGCAAAGTCACTGGAGCAAAACGCCAGAAAACGCAAGTAAAATGTCCGACATCATTATTGTCGAAATTGAGATTGAGCTATTTGTAGCGTCTGGGTCACATTTTACGGAAAACAAGAAGGGCAAAGCCCATACGACTCACATGCTTGACCTTGACCTTTACATGACCTTGACCTTTACATGACCTTGATATTCCGGTGAACTTCAAGGTCAAGGTCAAACCACTAAACATAGCAATGACATCATGCATTAAGAACTGCTTCACACATTTTTCATAAAAAAATACATATGACCTTGACCCAAGGTCGAGGTCATCCAAGGTCATGCAACACAAAGCTGTTAATTGAAGACATGGGAAGCACAATGGTGCTTATTGGCACTTTCTACCATGAGATATGGTCACTTTTAGTGGTTCACTACCCCATTTTGGTCACATTTCATAAGGTCAAATTGATCTTGACCTTGATGATATGTAACCAAATGTGTCTCATGATGAAAGTATAACATGTGTGTTACAATGTTATGAAGTTTGGAAGAGTTATCTTCCATAGTTCAGGGTCAAGGTAACTTCAAAATATGTATACAATCCAAATTTAAAGAGCTCCTGTGACCTTGACCTTGAAGCAAGGTCAAGTCACTATGTATTTTTTAGGCCTTCTTATCCTACACCATCATGCCAAATTGGGTGTTGATAGACTTAATAGTCTCCGAGAAAAATCCAACGTTAAAGTTTTTTAAGGATTACAGGACGCCCAGACGCCCGGACGCCTGGACGCCCGGACGGACGCCCGTACGCCAGGACGGACGACACGCGTGACGTAGTATGAAAGTATAACATGTGTATTACAATGTTATGAAGTTTGGAAGATTAATCTTACAGAGTTCAGGGTCAAGGTCACTTCAAAAATATGTATACAATCCAACTTTAAAGAGCTCCTGTGACCTTGACCTTGAAGCAAGGTCAATCAAACTGGTATCAAAAGATAGGGATTACTTTACCCTATACACCATATATAGATCAGGCATCCAATCTCAAAAACTTCAGTCAAAAATTAGGAAAATTTGAAAAATGGCTGTTTTTTAGACGGCCCCTGCGACCTTGATCTTGAAGCAAGGTCAGGTCACTATGTATGTTTTTGTACGCCTTGTCATCATACACCATCATGCCAAATTGGGTGTTGACAGACTTAATAGTGTCCGAGAAAAATCCAACGTTTAAGTTTGTACGGACGCCCGGACACCCGGACGCCCGGACGCCCGGACGGACGAAACGGATGAGTACATAGACTCACTTTTGCTTCGCATGTGAGTAAAAAATCCACAGCCAGGCGCCAAGTATGAGTCATGATGTGAATATGGGACGGGTGAATTACACTTTCCTAATGTCATTCGGGCAAAGTGTGCAGATGTCAGAAACGTCCTTTTCTACTTTAAACATCCCTATCATAAGTGTAACTCTATTGTTGGGTTGAAGTTGTAGAAGTAGGACAACGTCGTACGGACACAAGGTCTGTGTTTTTTAGTGGGCAGAGTGGCGCCTGGCTGTGAAAGTCTGCGTGGTCTGAATACAACCAATTCTACTAGGGTTGAATCAAAGATAGATAGGAACCTTCCGTGACTTCCCAAAGTTATATTCTATTTGGACAATGCTTCAACCATTTTCGCCGTAGCTTCAACTTCACGTGCGTGATTATTACATAGTCCACTTTAGCCTATTTGTCTGCAACGGTCTCCGAACACAAGTTCGTGTAGGTCCCATTCAGCCTTCGTTCACTCGGGTACTACGCTCAGTTAGAAGGGGATGGGCCGCTATTGCGGAGGGCCGCTATTGTGGGATTTTTTCAACAAAAGTTTCTCAGGCAATTTTGATTCTTTTGTCCTAAAACGCCTAAAAAACCATAATATTTTTGTTACTTTTTTAACTTTTCTTTTTTTTCTATTGCGGGGGACTGCTATTGCGGGATTTTTTCAACAAAAGTTCCTCAGGCAATTTTGATTCTTTTGTCCTAAAACGCATTAAAAACCATAAAATGTATGTTACTTTTTTTCAACTTAGAAAAATTTTCGTTTTTTTTTATTGCGGGGGGCCGCTATTGCGGGATTTTTTAAAGAAAAAAACCCGAAAATTTTTCTAAGTTGAAAAAAGTAACATACATTTTATGGTTTTTTATGCGTTTTAGGACAAAAGAATCAAAATTGCCTGAGGAACTTTTGTTGAAAAAATCCCGCAATAGCGACCCCCCGCAATAGAAAAAAACGAAATTTTTTTAAAAAAGTAACTAAAATATTATGTTTTTTTAGGTGTTTTAGGACAAAAGAATCAAAATTGCCTGAGGAACTTTTGTTGAAAAAATCCCGCAATAGCGGCCCTCCGCAATAGCGGCCCTCCGCAATAGAGAGCCGACCCCAGTTAGAATACACCGTAACTGGTGCAGATTACGTCATTACCTGCGCCAAGGAGATTACGTTTTGCCCTCGGTTCGTTAAGTAGTTAGTAAAATATTCGGCAAAATAAGTCAAAAGGTTCAAATGGATCCTGATGAAAGTTGGTGTAAGGACAGCGTTTTACCCAAGATATAATTCAGTACATTTTGGAGGTTATCTTGTTGTAGAATTACGACCAAAAAGAGAATTTTCATCGCAAATCATTAAGTGGTCATACTATTGATGACGTCGTTGTATGCGTTCGACACTCAGAATTGCTTTCAGCCACTAAAATGATATATACTACGTAACATAAGACCAGAAAATCCTGCTTGAATTGATAATACAGGTGTTGCGGGAAGGTGGTCTGTAACTTAAGGTCCGTCCCAGCTTGCGCCAGGAAAGTGGAAGCAGGACTTAGGCGTGAGTTTTCTACAGGACCTTTATTCCATGACTGGTCAGTGCTTACAGCAATCACTCGTGCACCCACAGCGGTCACTCGCGCTGCTCAGGCTGCGCCTCAATACTGCTCCTACAGCCTCCCAAGCGCTCTCAGCTTCTGTTCTAGTGATGTTACCCTCGAATGCACACACTTTTAAATAGTCCCGTGCTTGGGTTCGGGATCATTCTAAGCGACTCCTGCGTTGCCACGTCGGCAAACTGGAGGGGACGCCTGACCGACGAGAACCAGTCAGTGGTCAGTTGGTTACTGCGTATTGGGATGGGAAACTTTCAGTCCCCTCCCAGCATTCTGCTGACTAATTCTGACCCCCTGACCTTCTGCGTGCTGACAAGGCAGAAATCGCCTCCACCCCCTGTCACAGAGAAAGGAGGAAAGTTCCCGAACCTTCTGCAGGCATCTCACATTACATTCACAACACAGGTTGTGGTTTCCTTGGAGGTTTGCGCTCTCAAAGTGCTCTCTGGTTCGAAATTGTCCGTATTTTCTATACTTTCTCTGCTCACTTGCGTTCATGGAAGGTGAATCACGACACTGAGTCCGATTAATTGTATTCTTTCTTATCTGCTCAGAGACGACGGTCACTAGAAAGCTGACTGTACACCAGGTCAGGGGCAACCACACCTGCAGCTCCAATGACTTGTATACCTGATGTTATGAGTCGAGATTTTTTAATTTTAAGCCAGTTCATTGTCCACTTTAAGAGCCAGCCAGGCCTCAAAGCTCTCTCTTAGAGAAACCAGCCAGGCCTTGGAATGTGGTGCCGAACGTGAGAATTGGACAGAACAAAGAGACGCTAACATTCTGCTGCACAGATTGTGCCGAGAATAGAATTGGTCAGTGGAGAGAACAAAGACACTAATGTTGTACTGCACAGATGATGCCAAGAGCGTGTTTGGTCAGTGGACGGCACCCAAAACTATAAAGCCTCCACCGTCTTTCTTTCTCTCTCTTACCCCCTACCTCTTGAGAGTGCAGTGCACGCACTGTGACTGCACCCAAGGTCAAACAGGAGATGGAGAGAGGGAACGCCAGAAACCCCCCTTACTCATAGCCCTGCTGACTCCTCGGACGCCATCCATCAAGGGTCCAGTCCACTCAGATGGGCGTGATTCGACACCCCTACCAGAAGGTTAGATTTATCAGGCTGCCACGTTTGGCCTGACCCCACAGACAGCGTCATGCCTGACGCCACAGACAGCGTCATGCCTGACCCAAGGACAGCGTTGTGCCTGACCCCACAGACAGCGTCATGCCTGACCCACGAACAGCGTCACGCCTGACCTACGAACAGCCTCAACGCGGAGGGGAGACGTTCAACGTTACCCTCCCTTCCCAAGCACCAGAATTCAATATTCCCGGGCAGGTCCATCTCCCCTGGGCCCTTCATGTTCATCCATCTACAACCCTGTTGAAAGAGCTCTACGATCATCAGTGATAAGCTGAATTGAACGCTCACAGATAAGTGTAACCATTGAAAGGCTGGCTGGCTAAACATGGCATGACATAATACTTTGAATTAATTATATACAGAATTATCATTATTACTTCCATATAAAAGTTATTTTTAAAGTCAAATTCCACCTACTTATCTTCTCTTTGTAGTCTCGTTCACCCCTTGATTGCATGGAAAGAAAGTGGATGTTACAAGGCGGCAAGATAAACCCCTAGACAATCTCTCTTAAGTGAGAGATCAAAAGCCCCGTCTCCTAACACTGATCAGATGCCGCAGGGGACGCCCAAGTGCGTGGTATGTAGGAGAAACCTGCCAGTCACAAAGGCAACGTATGAATGGGCACCGGGCCACAGTAAATCACCTCTACCTATGGGTGAACACTTCAGTCTGTCCGAACACTCTGCATCAGACCTGCTCCTGAGCGTACTGTAGGGCAACTTGCATGACACCCGACAACGCCGCGTGGCGGAGCAGAAACTCGTGAGGAAGTTTACCACTCATCACGCAGGGCCTAACCGCGACTTGGGTTTATGGCACACTACAAATGAGGAGGCTTGACTTCGCACGTGCCCACCATGCATGTGACCCGATGAGACATTGAGAAGGGAACTTCTCTCGTCGTCTTCCTATTGAAAAAAAAATCCACCCGTCAGTCTCTCTTTACTACGGCCAGACGAAGGAGTGCCACTCCGAAAGCTTGCCGCACAACTTTCTCCCCAGCCACTGTCAGCAGCGATAAGAAAGAATACAACCAGTCGGACTCATCTTAGTCACGATTCACCTTCCACTAGTGTCAGTCCAACCCCGGCAACCACCCTCTTTTATTGCACTTGCACTCAACCCTATTGTAGGATACCTTCGTAAAACGCATTTGAGCCCTGTTGCTGAGGACTATTTTACACTCATTGCCTCAGTCAACTTCAACGGTCATTTTCTCAAAACGACTGTTTAGCGCGTGCCCGACTGCAATCTTCAATGACTGTAATGTAATTTCTCTGATTTATTTAATTCCCGCACTAATTTAAAGCTCTAGATTTGTAGGTGTTCATGATACTAATATCTTCACATGCAAATATGTACCTTTCACTGGATCAGGTCACACTGTTGTAGAATAAAACATCACACAAGGAGACACGATTTGAATGGTTGCGTCTGGCAGGTCTCTAAACAACTGTGGAGAGATTCAAAGTTGTTGCAGTTACCACAGCAAACCCCTCCCTCCCTCCCTCCCTCCTCTTCCACCCTCTCCCACGTTAAAGGTTGTCGGAATGGTAGCAAAGTCTTTGCATCGGGTCTGGGCATGGGACCACTTGCAATGTTTGTAAATATTCTGTAAAGGAAATGGACGCTATAGGTGATCAGCACCGGGAGAAAAAATATCTCAACAGTGCGTGAAAACTGCAATCCAATGTCTTGTCTGATTTTTTTACCCCATTCAGATTCTTCAAGAAAAAAAGATCTGCTTCGGTTTACGGTAAATGTATTCGTGTCTTTCATATTGCCACTTTTCACTTGTTCATGGGTGTATACACCATACACGTTTACCCCCTGGTCACCGGGCTACTATCATTGTCACTGCAGCACCGTCTCAACTCTCTGGAGAGAATATAACCACGCTGCGGAGATACTCGCCAAATAATCATTTTTCTCACAAATTTCCAGCTCAGCTCTCACAAGTACTCAGTTCACGTCTGGATGTGGAGGAACAACGTGAGTGAAATACTTTGCTCAAGGATGCAACTATGGGGTCCACGCAGTTTCGCACGCCCTGACCACTAGTCTCAAGCCACTGTAGGTCAAGTGCGCTCACAGCCCGGCCATTGAACCCCGGTGAAGCTTCTCATGCTTGTTTTAGTGCTGAAGAAGTGGGATGTTTCGTTCGTGAAAGACCACATGCCTGGACGAAAACGTTGTTAGCAAACCGGTACCATGATCGAAGTGTATTTTACATGCAGGTCGAGGTAAGGGAGGCAACTCCGTGCACCACGTCTTGTGTTTGCTGACACTGAGGCAGAATACAACTTTCGTCACCTGTATCTCACTCGTCATATTGAGCGTTCGAGATAGATGCCGCGGAGCGATACGAGAGCGAGGCGCACGCAAATCAGTCAGTGGCAGATCAGCATATCAGCGAGCGAGAGTGGCAAAACAGCAGATAAGTCAGCGAGTGGCAAAACAGCATATCAGCGAGCGAGAGTGGCAAAACAGCAGATAAGTCAGCGAGTGGCAAAACAGCATATCAGCGAGCGAGAGTGGCAAATCAGCAAATCAGTGAGTGAGAGTAGCAAACCAGCAAATCAGCGAGCGAGATTGGCAAAACAGTATATCAGCGAGCAAGATTGGCAAAACAACAAATCAGTGAGCGAGAGTGGCAAAACAGCAAACCAGTGAGCGAGATTGGCAAAACAGCAAACCAGTGAGCAAGAGTGGCAAAACAGCATGTCAGTAAGCGAGAGTTGCAAATCAGCATATCAATGAGCGAGAGTGACAAATCAGCATATCAGTGAGCGAGAGTGACAAATCAGCATAACAGTAAGCAAAATTGGCAAATCAGCTTATTAATGAGCGAGAGTAGCAAAACAGCATATCAGTGAGCAAGAGTGGCAAATCAGCATATCAGTGATTGAGAGTGGAAAATCAGTATATCAGTGAGTGAGAGTGGCAAATCAGCAAACCAGTGAGTGAGAGTGGCAATACAGCAAACCAGTGAGTGAGAGTGGCAAATCAGCTTATCAGTGAGAGAGTAGCAAAACAGCATATCAGTGAGCGAGAGTGGCAAAACAGCACGTTAGTGAGCGAGAGTGGCAAAACAGCAAACCAGTTAGTGAGAGTGGCAAATCAGCATATCAGTGAGCGAGAGTGGCAATTCAGCATATAAGTGAGTGAGAGTGGCAAATCAGCATATCAGGGAGCGAGAGTGGCAAAACAGCATATCAGTGAGTGAGAGTGGCAAAACAGCATATCAGTGAGCGAGAGTGGCAAATCAGCAAACCAGTGAGTGAGAGTAGCAAAACAGCAAACCAGTGAGTGAGAGTTACAAAACAGCAAATCAGTGAGCGAGAGTGGCAAATCAGCAAACCAGTGAGTGAGAGTAGCAAAACAGCAAACCAGTGAGTGAGAGTTACAAAACAGCAAATCAGTGAGCGAGAGTGGCAAATCAGCAAACCAGTGAGTGAGAGTGGCAAAACAGCATATCAGTGAGCCAGAGTGGCAAATCAGCAAACCAGTGAGCGAGAGTGGCAAATCAGCAAACCAGTGAGTGAGAGTGGCAAAACAGCAAATCAGTGAGCCAGAGTGGCAAATCAGCAAACCAGTGAGCGAGAGTGGCAAAACAGCATATCAGTAAGGGAGTGTCGCAAAACATCATATCAGTGAGCGAGAGTGGCAAATCAGCAAATCAGTGAGCGAGAGTGGCAAATCAGCAAACCGGTGAGTGAGAGTGGCAAAACAGCAATTAAATCAGATTGCGAGAGTAGCTAAATGTGATCTGCGCACGGTCATCCTGAACCACCAAATTTGGATCACGTGACGTCACGTCTTTATCTTGAACGCGCGCCTGTTACCTCTGTTCCTTACCCTCTACACTCATCCCACCCCACCTCACCTCATTCAAACTCTCCTCACCCCCACCCCACCAAACCCACCCCACCCCACACAACTCCACACCACCCACCCCATTCCACCCTACACCACCCCATTCCACCCCACCCGCATTCCACCCCATCCCATTCCTTCCCACACCGTTCCACCCCACCCAACCCTATCTCACCCATCCCACCTCATCCCATCCCACCCCACCTCACACCATCCCATTCCTCCCAACCCCACCCCTACTCTCTTTTCATTTGAAGTTGAGCTGTTGTCTTTGCGTGGGGTTTAGAACTCCCGAGTGCTTTCTAAAAATGGAAAATAATGTGAGAGTAAAGTAGTCCAGCAACAGAATCGTGAGGGCGAACTATAGAACTTTATTTCACAACCTTTAAGTCGCAAATGTATAGAGTCAAAGTTGACACAAATTAATTTGGTAGCCGCCAATCAGTGAGATTAAAGCATCCGAAACCTTACAAAAAACTATATACGTGGGGCAGTGCAGCGATGCAGCGTACAAGTTATGTGAACCACGAAACGTGCAAATGCGTTTCACTGGTATTCAGCTCATGTGCAATGCGTACGGAGTGTAGAATGTACCACTGCTACCGCAACATGTAAGATATGAATAACCAGAGAGCACTCTAAGAAGGCATACCTCCTCCAAGGACGCCGAAATTCCTCTTCCATGACCCGCATAGTTTTGTTCAGGGTCAATCTTTTTACCGGAATCCACCGGAATCCACGGAATCCACCGGAATCCAACCGGAATCCACCGGAATCCACCGGAATCCACAGGAATCCACCGGAATCCACCGGAATCCACCGGAATCAAGCGTGGATTCCGTGGATTTCGGAAAATAAAGAATTAAATACCCAAATCCGCCGATTTCGGTATTTATTTACCGGAATACAGTGGATTTCGGTATTTACAATCTAAACATCGAAATCCGCGGATTTCGGTAAATAAATATCGAAATCCACGGTGGATTTCGTTTTTTACATTGTAAATACCAAAATCAACTGGATTCCGGTAAATATATACCGAAATCCGCAGATTTCAGTACTTAATTTAGCGAATTTCGGTATTTATAATCTAAATATCGAAATCCACGGATTTCGGTAAATAAATCTCGAAATCCATGGTAAATAAATATCGAAATTCATGATAGATTTCGATGTTTATAGTGCAAATACCAGAAACCTATCAAAACTTGAAAATACCATTGCCCCCCCCCCCCCCCCCCCCCTCCCCCCCTCAACAACAAAAAATATTTGAAATAGTAAGTCGATGAAGAAGAGTAATAAGGAATTGAGACAATCCAGAGAAAGAAAGACGGAAAGAGGAGAGAGAGATGGAGAGAGAGAGAGAGAGAGAGAGAGAGAGAGAGAGAGAGAGAGAGAGAGAGAGAGAGAGAGAGAGAGAGAGTTATTTTGACAACACAGGTCTATAAGTCCCTCTGTCTGTTTGGCGGTTGGTTTGTTGGTCTGTCTGTCCAATAACAATACGTTGTGACTAGTGTCAGCTTTCTTGCGGTTTTGCGCTTGTACTTTTTAATTTTTGTTGTTGTTCATATGCGGCTTTGATTGGTTGTCTCACTCACTAACTCAATCATCAACCCATTCACACACACACACACACACACACACACATACACACACACACACACGCACGCACACACACACACACACACACACACGCACACACACACACACACACACACACACACACACACACACACACAGTTTACTCAACTGTAGGTATCTGAAGTTTCAGCAATTGTAGCAATTGAATTTTCGGTAAATATGTGGATTTCGGGAAATAAAGAATTAATGTCCGAAATCGCCACGAAATCCAATTGGATTTCGCTAATTTGATCTTTTTATTTACCGAAATCTGCGGATTTCGATGTTTAGATTGTAAATACCGAAATCCACTGTATTCCGGTAAATAAATACCGAAATCGGCGGATTTGGGTATTTAATTCTTTATTTACCGAAATCCACGGAATCCACGCTTGATTCCGGTGGATTCCGGTGGATTCCTGTGGATTCCGGTGGATTCCGGTGGATTCCGGTTGGATTCCGGTGGATTTCGTGGATTCCGGTGGATTCCGGTAAAAAGATTGACCGGTTTTGTTCATTGTAGCGTTTGCTGGAGAAATATTAGTAGCATGTCCAATTGGCTGTCCAACAGCTGGGACAAATTGAAAAAACGATGGGTTCATTGCTAATGAAGCCACGTACAAAAAAGATCATAGTCTTTTTTACTTTAAAAACACATCTACTTCATGAGAAATGGACAAGGATCGATATTAATGATTTTTGGTTTTGTTGATTTTGTGTAGGGGATTAAATTCGTTATTTAATGCGAATTTTTCAGCGTGTTTGCGTCTAGCGCAAAATGGCACCATTTTCGCGCCTACTTTTGAAAACAGTGGTCAACGTCAAATCACTTTTTCCGATCAGTTACTTTACACATAACGCTGAAAGTTGCTGGATCGGTAAAGAAATGAATGCTCATTTCAACAGTGGGAAGAACATGTATTTCCATTCATCTCACCGAAATATATCAAGGTAAGAAAACAGCAGTGCAACTTGTTTTTATGATGTAAGGAATTGTATGAAACTTATTCACCTCGTACACTCAGATTTATAATCTCTGTTCATTGCTGATCATGCTGATGTCAGTAGTTATATTTTCCGTTGAACGAAAAGACGGGACAGCATGTTTAAAGTGTGCTACCCTCCACCCAGTCCTCCAACAGTTTATCATCATTTGAGCGCGGCATGAAACCACAAATTCCACTTTGACTGACAAAGAAAGGAAACCTATTTAACGAATTCACCTCGCACATTCAAATTTGACATCTTCGTTCAATTCTTAACATGCTAATATCAATACTTTTTTATACTGAACCGGTACAGAGGACCGTACCGGTTTTTTACCGGTATTTTTGCATTTTACCACCGGTGTACCACGCTGACGTCATGCTGACCAATCTTTACGATAACACATGCACTTTAATAGCCGTTGACAATGACGTATGAGGTTGCGCAATAGTTATCAGTGCATCAGAAAACGGAAGGAGGATTTGTGGATTTGAGGATTTGAGAGAGAGAGAAAGAGAGAGAACGAGAAGGGTTAGAGGGAGGAGAAAGACAGGTGTGTGAGAGAGAGGGACAGAGAGGAAGAAGGAGAGATATAAAATTAAACCTACACAGTTATTTTTTTCTTTTCTTTATTAAAAAAAGAAGAAGCAGTAAAGAAACTAATTTTTCAAGTTTTCTTGCGTAATACAAAAGCATATTCAAAAGAAAATCAAAGTCAAGCATCTTTGCTTCAAAGTTTGGAAACTCAACGTCATATTCGAGTGCATCGTGCGAGGATTTGAAGTGTACATTGAAGAGTGATGTCTCCTCATGTGTGCTTGCATGTTCGACGTGCCTCCTCCTGCCATTTTGACTTGGGTGTTGCATGTTGTGCACACAGCAACTCTCTCATCAATTTGGTTGTCTGATTTCCGTTTTTTCAATCCAAAAAACCTCCATATGGCTGATTTGCCCCTCTCGTTCTTCACCACCGTGAAAGAATCGTCCGCCATGGTTTTTTGTGACCTATGACAGTTATGTCCCTTGCGGTACGTACCGGTACAGCGTACCACGTCAATGGGCACCGGTTTTACCGATATTACCGGTGGGTGCCTCCAGCTCTACCAGGGTTGTGTTCCTCTTATCACCTCATCACGCAGCTCCTTTGATCTCAAGCCCGGTGACACTCCACGTGGCAAGAACCAATGATGCCGAGAAGATTTCACAGGTGGAAGGTAGGAGAGACTAGCCCGGTGTGCTTATCGTTTTTATCGTCAAGGGTTGCCGCAGGCTCATTATCCAGTTGGATGGGTGGGGGTCGTTTAATGAAGGGGAAATTGGAAAACCCTAGAAGACTAATGAAATAGAGATGACCTCTGCTGCTGTCAGCCAGAACTTTTTCTGCCCGTGAGAATGAATCCTGTCGTGAGATTCTCACTTGCTGCACTCTGTGTTCCACGCTTAGGGGCAACTTTGGTTTAATGAATGAGCAAGAGCGTCAGTGCACTGCCGAGCATACACGTTTTTATCACCTGCACTTATTGATGTTAACTGAAGTTATTCTAGCACGCAGAGCACCATGCTCATCTGCAGTAAGACGCAGTTCCCACGTAACCAAGAGGAAATCCTTCCCTACTGAATTATGTGCTCTCATTTTTGTCGATCTCTTGCCATGTAACTTGTATTCTCTCTCTCTCTCTCTCTCTCTCTCTCTCTCTCTCTCTCTCTCTCTCTCTCTCTCTCTCTCTCCCCTCCCCCCCCCCTCTCTCTCTCCCCTGTCCCTCCCCTTATCTCCCGCTGTCATCAAGGCCACTCCTCTCCTCTAGCCCCGGGCTGAACGCTGGCTGGCATAGTTGTCTCCAAGAGGTCAGTTTTCGGATAAGCCAGATTGTCAGCACCCACCCACTCTGCCCCCCTATTTTTCTCCATTGTTACCCCCCTCTCCTCTTTCACCGGAAAAGAGAACTTCCGTCCTTTGTCTAAAAGTTATCAGGTAGTGAACCCTTCCCGTTCCCTCTTCTACCTACTCTTGCCATCCCCATAAATAGAGGCTGCAGTGCTTGCTTATGGAGACCCCATCCCATCTGGGAGAGAGACCACTGCCACCACGGTCTAGAGAGACCACTGCCACCACGGTCTTGGGTTGGTCCAGGCCATTATCATCAGGCCTCAGACCAGTCAGGAGCTCCTGTACTCATGGGTGAATAAAGTTGTGGAAAGCAAGTACGATTTGTCTCATACCTGCGCCCTGCTACCATCATGCCTTATGCCACTCCAACACACCCATATTCTCGAATGGCATTAACTTGAGAGGCAAGCAGCAATAACATTGTATCAAAATAGAGCGAAGGTACTTTCCCTCAAAGGCTTTATTTTCAAATGGTGAGGCAAATAACGATTTTAAAAGTTGTGATTATGGTAATAACCGATCCTACTTTTTCCTGCCAAAACTAAACATTTTTTTCTGGTCGTGAAAGAGAGCGAGAGAGAGAGAGAGAGAGAGAGAGAGAGAGAGAGAGAGAGAGAGAGAGAGTTAAAGGTAAACAACAAACTGCATGCTGTCTCATCTTTCCAAAGATCATGATTATAGTAAAATAGCATTGTTAACGAAAGAGAGATTTTGATTTCTGTTCAAATGAATCTACATTAAATATGGCCTTTCTTATAAACGCACACACATACACACACACACACACACACACACACACACACACGCACACACACACGCACACGAACACACGCACACGAACACATACACACACACGCACGCACGCACGCACACACACACACACACACACGAACACATACACACACACACACACGTACGCACGCACGCATGCACACACACACACATACACATACACACACACACACACACACACACACATACACACACACAACACACACACACACACACACACACACACACACACACACACACACACAC
Source organism: Theodoxus fluviatilis (assembly GCA_034096865.1). NCBI lineage: Eukaryota > Metazoa > Mollusca > Gastropoda > Cycloneritida > Neritidae > Theodoxus > Theodoxus fluviatilis. The sequence continues at coordinate 32,372 of JAWQFJ010011020.1, forward strand.
ACACACACACACACACACACTACCACACACACACACACACACACACACACACACACACACACACACACACACACACACACACACACACACACACACACACACACATACACACACACACACACACACACACACACATACACATACACACACACACACACACACACACACACACACACACACACACACACACACACACACACACACACACACACACACACACATACACACACACACACACACACACACACACACATACACACACACACACA
>JAWQFJ010011022.1:0-13555 GCA_034096865.1 Theodoxus fluviatilis
TTGATTTGCCAGTATATATACTAATATTATACACTGTTGATGTTTCAGGCAAACCTAATGCCCTGCTTCAAAAGACCGTGAGAGCCGAGGTGAGACAGAAAGCGCTGGAAAAGGAGTCCAAGATGAAATCTGGAGTCCAGCTGGTGGAGGACGCCCTGATAAACTACGGGCTGGCGGGTACAGAAGTCCTGCCAAAAATAGACAACGAGGTCCGGGCAGCGAATCGACTGCGAGCAGGCACCAGGCCCCTGCACCCAACATCACTGGACTTCGAGGTAAACTCGTACAACGACATTAGAACTATTGTGACGACACAACCATTTTTTCCGTCATGGGTCTGTTTATAAATCGACTGTCACATGGAAGCGCGAATACAACTACAAATAATGACTTTAATTGGCGTTGTCGTTGCATGCACATTTTCTAATCTGTATCCATTTTGTTTTGCAGATCAATCTGGACCAGGTCCCCAAGGATTTTTTAGTTGCAGATATCAACAAGGGGAATTGCCGCCACCTGGTGTTTGCCAGCCCACCTCAGCTGGAAATCCTAAAGAAGGCCAAACACATTTATATGGATGGAACCTTCAAAGTGGTGAGGAAGCCATGGACCCAGCTGTTCTCCTTGCACGCCTTCATAAAGTCTGGGGACCAGTTTTTCAAGCAGGTGCCCTTGAAGTTCATCATCATGAGTGGCGCTCCAAGGCCGACTACATTAAGGTGGGTTTTCTTAATATGCCAGAGTAAGGATCCATTGTAAGCATCAATGAGAAAGATGCATCTGAAAATCATTTCACTGTTTTCATTGGTTTTAATAGTCTTTCATCTGTATTTTTCACCACTGGTTACATTGTACCCTAAAATCCCTCTAAAATCCCTATAATTTCTGTTGCAGGTGCTGCAAGCTGTCACTTCACTGTGCCCCGATTTCAGTCCTGAGGAAGTGATGCTGGACTTCGAGGCGGGACTGTGGGAGGCGGTCCGTGACGTGTTTCCAGAGGCACGAATCAGTGGATGCACTTTCCATTGGTGTCAGGTAAGGCTTTATGAAACTTGTCAACTGAGACATTTTACTTCACTGTTGAGTTTGGGAAAACATCAACAGTTCATAATTATTATAATAACAATTATATAATTACTTTATCTTATGTAAATGATCTGTTTTCTCTTTGCAGAGCGTGTTCCGGAAAATCAAGGCAGTGGGCCTCCAGACTGCCTATGTCGAGCACGGAACTCTGCACCGCGCCATGAAGAAGCTCCTGGCCTTGCCACTACTCCCAGCAAAGGCTATCCCGGGAGTGCTTAGCAGCCTAAAGGAGAAAAATGCCGGCAACGAATCTCTTGACGAAGTATTCCAGTACGTCCAGCATACTTGGTAAGAAGGAGTTGTGTAATATATATATTTTTTATTTTGGTAAATTGGCCAGTGTACTTTACCCTTTACCACCTGATGACGGGCTCTATTGCTGTTGCTGTTGCTTTTGTTGTTGCAGGTGGATAAAAATCCTATCATTGATTGTGCGTAAAAGTTATTTGATTGTCTTTTTGTTTGTTTTAGGTTGGGATCACTTTTCCCTGTCGATTCATGGGCGGCTTTTGGGCGGGTGGTCAGGACCAACAATGACCTTGAAGGCTACCATCTCAGGCTGAATCAGCGCGTCGGGGCTGCAAACATCAACCTCCACGCGCTGATTGAAGTGCTGGCAGTGGAAGCAGAGGTAAACACAATCAGACACTGATTTGTAATCAGGGTATTTTTGGTGCTGCAGCGTTAAAAACAAAAAACATGTCTAATACATTAGTTTTACAATAAATTGCTGAATGGCAGGAAACACTAATTTGTCTGAATTTGGTTATGCCCCTGCAGACAACATTGTGTTTGTTGGTTTCAGATGGTCCCAATCCATGCACAGCTTGTGACAGCACACGCCCTGTCCTCTAAGGCAAGAGCAAAGGCACAGAAACACCAAGAGGAACTGTGGCGTCTGTGGAGGGCATATGACAAGGGAGATTTGGCACTAGAAGACCTACACAGCAGCGTCACATGCTATTTGCCATTTTAGGCTACCTTTAGGCTGGACAGTGTATACATTGAAGTGGTTGGAATTGTCCATCCATGTTGTTTGTTCCTGTAGTTAGTGCATTGTATTTCTCTGTCAACAGCAAAGATTGTTTGTGCTGGTGCTGGTTGTGTGACAGGTACACATGGAAGTATATGGCTGAGGCCTTTGAATGAGAGAGATGTTCACATTTACTACATTTGTGTATTTTTTATGATGGAAAATAAGATTGTTTTCAGTCTAAAAGACTAAGTATTATAGTCACAGATGAATAAAAGACACTATAAACATTATCCTTGGTGGCAGTGTGGTTATGTCCTGCAGTCCTGCAAGTCATTATAAACTCTTCTTTGGGACTTTTCCCCCTGCCTATTGATCTTCTGCTCAGGTGAAGTGTGGATAGCACCACCCCAAGGGACCAAACAGAAAGTGGTGCTATTCCGAGGTATTTGGAGGTTAAACAATTCTCATGGTCAAGTTTCAAAAAATCACAGTCGAATCACATTAAGCCAAGATCGAGATCTCTGTGTGGATTCAAACTGTTTGTCCCATATGTCCTAATGCCCACACCCCACACCGCCCCAAGGGACCAAACAGAAAGTGTTCAACAATTCTCATGGTCAAATCGCAGTCGAATCACATGACATTGCCAAGATCGAGATCTCTGTGTGGATTCAAATTGTTTATCCCATATGCCCTAATGCCCACACCCTCACAAACTCAGATACTTCGTCAAAAACTATCTCTCATCAGATCGAAAGTGTAGGCTAATATCCACAAATCATGCCAATCTCGCACTCTTTCGCGTCAGAAAACATGGCGGGCAGTGTATGTATCACTCGACCAATGAACCCATCGGGAAACCATTGTTGGCCTAATTTCTTCGAAACTCGGTACCAAATGATGATCTGTGTCAATTGTGAATTATTATTATCGGGTACGAAACGACTTGTGGCACAAAAGGTACGAAACGACTACCAAGGTACGAATCGACTAGGTACGAATCGACTTGGGTACGAAACGACCCGCAGCCGTGTGTAACACACTGCGTCGTTATGGATTGCACAGTCGACTTCCGTGTTCGTCTAAGAAGAAAAAAACTACTACCGATTAGAGGTGGGCGGCGCCGATATCAGCAAGGTAGGCCTATTCCTGTGATCGCCTCTTCCCGTGATCGTGGCTTATGTACCGTTCGACCCAGCAACTTGCGATCGTCCGTTTTGACCCTTGACCTACACGGTAATGGTCGGTCCTCTGTGAATCGTGACAACCTCACCCATGTTCCTACTGTCTCTGCCTTCCCTGATCAGAAGTTTAACGGTCTGAAAGTCGCATCATTTAATGCACAGTCTGTAGGCCCCAACTGCAAGGAGAAGCGAACGGAAATTTCAACCTTCATTATCGAGAACGATCTCGACATCATGTTCATCGTAGAGACGTGGCTGAAGGCCCGGGGCGATGAAGCTGCATGTGCCGACCTTACGCCTTCTGGTTATGCACTTGAATCCTTCCCTCGCCTGGCTGGGCGTGGTGGGGGAATAGCTGTGATTTTTAAGAACACACTCACACCTCGTCTCATGAGACCTTTCTGCTTAAGACGCCACCAACTCCGCCCCAGGTGGACCCACCCCTTCCAAACCCAAGGTTTCGGCGACACCCCCACATGCACTGATAGGTACACCCCCACCTTCTACTCTTGGGGCGGGAGACACATTTGTCAATAGACAACCTGATTGGCTCCGTCACACGTAGAATTTTGAGAAGCCGACGAATTTGGGCCTTTAACCTCCTGGGTATGAGATAGGCGGCAACCCGTTAAAGTTTTGCCGCGTTAGAGAAGTGAACATCGTGCGAAGCGACCGTTTAGGGTGAGAAGTGTTCACAAAAAGCACGGACCTGGAGCTTTACCATGAACTGAGACGGTTTGGTCAGTGCAAGGTACTCGCAGAGGGCTGAGAGGAGTTTTGATAAGAGCATTGGAGGGAGGAAATCGAGACAGACAGAGGTGGAAAGCCTAGAGAGTGAACAGCTATGCTCGTTGGTGTTGGTAGAACCTGCTCTTTCTGCTCTTGAGAGGCGGGTGACGCTGTGTGATCCACAGTGGAGACTTGTCGTGGCGAGAGTCTCAACCATCGTTAGGTCTGTTCCTGCTGTCGTGTCGATAGAGAGAGGGAGAACCTTCTCTCTCTGCGTTTGAGAGGTTGGTGGCGCTGTGTGACCCACAGTGGGGACTTGTCTGGACGACAGTCTCGACCAACGTCAGGTCTGTTACCTGCGGTCGTGTCGATAGAGAGGGAAGACAGCTTGGGGACGAGTCTAGGTAACCTTTTCTCTCTGCGTTTGAGAGGTTGGTGACGCTGGGTGAACCACAGCGGGGCTTTGTCGTGAATAGAGTGCGACCTACGAGAGTTTGGAGTAAGTCTGCTGTTGTGTCCATCGAACAAACTTTTCGAGTAAGTCTGCTGTTGTGTCCATCGAACAAACTTCCCGAGTAAGTCTGCTGTGGTGTCCATCGAACGAGCCACCCGAGAAAGTACGAAATTGTTTTTGTCCATTGAAGTAGAGTCGATAGTGTGAATTAACTCCTCTTGGTGCGGTTGAAATCATTTTGATATGTGCGTTGAGGAAAATTGCTTATTAGCATTTTGATATTGTGAACAGTAGCAGGGGAATTTCAGTTCCATTTTGGTCCTGTATTGTTCGTTTGTAAGTTTGTTCATTGTCGGAGGTGAACTGAATTAGTAGAAGCATATCGTGAGTAACAGAGAGGTGAGAATTTAGTTTATTTGTTCTTGCACTGTCAGATTGATGCTATTTGTGGATTAACGATTGCAGAAGTTGTTCGAATCCCATTTCGTTAAAGGCAGTGCTCGTTTGGAATGTTCATTTTGTTAGGACGGTTTGAATTATCGTTGTTGACTTTGAAGGGTCGTTTTGTCTTTACGACAAGTGATTGGTTATCGGTGTGGCGCGTGTCATTCTATTGATTTGTATCCGCGGAATTCCTTGATTGTGATTTTTCCCAGTGCATGTTAGTGATTTGTTGTCTGTGTGGAGCGGGTCACGCTATTGATTTGTATCCGTGGTGTTCCTTGATGGTGATTTTTCCCAGTGCATTATTAGGATTGGGTGATAAGTTTGTTGTTGTTGGTGTCTGGTGCTCTGATTTATTTGTTTGATCTGATTGTCAGAGGTGTTCAGTGTTTGCCCAGTTGCATGAGGGCAGGGTGTGATATTGGTGCAAGTACGGTTGACAAGAAGTGATTGTAGAATAAACAAGAGATTGTTAATTTATTTTCGTGTTGTGTCGTGCATCTTTTGATTGGATGGTTATTTCTCTCTCGGAAAAAGTCCGAGTAGAAAGGGACCCATGACAGGCTCCTCAGTGCACCTGACCTCCACAGCAGCGACTTGATCTGGGACGGGTGTCCCAAAACAACATTGGTTGGGAGGAGAAGACCGGAAACAGCAGTGAATGATGCAGTCAGTGTTTACAAATGATGGAGAAATGGGAAGAATGACGATCTTCCCAATACTGAAGCTGAAAAGTGACATCCACATGTATGGAAAATGGCTTCCGTGGCCCCAGGATAGACACCTGGGCTCATACATCCACAGTGGTAGGCACTACAGAGGCAAAGGCAAAAAGGAAGAAGAGGAAGAGGTCTGGAGTTGCTGTTGAGGAGGGGAACCTTCCTACAAAGCTGGAAGTGCTTCCTACTAGGCTCTACGCATTCCACTTGTGGAAAAATTTACACGGGTTTTTCTCAATTATGTTTTGTGTGTGTGCAACAATTGTCTTCCTTATTCAGTTATTGGAAAGAATAGGCCACAGGTTTACTGTACAGCTGTGAATATCTCTGTGGCTATATGCAATTTGCTGAAAATATTCAGCGCGAGCACCAAGATGAAGTCCATTCAGCACACTTGGGTTACACCCAAGTCACCTGCCATCCAACGGTGCTTTATTACAAGTGCTATGATTGCAACGGGATCATCACAGACCACCTCTTTTTTGTCAGTGTTGAGATGACCAAAGATGCTTCCTTGGTGAAAGTCATTTTTCAGAAGTCCATCGACTACCTGAAAGAGATGGTCGATGGTCTGACACACTTAGTTGTGTTGAGCAATGGCTGCACAGCTCGGGACAAGTCCAAACTCCCCCTCTTCCATCTCGCCAATTCTACTCAGGGTCTACTTTGGATCCAAACAAGGGCGAAGCCCATGAAATCCTCATGGAGGAGTTATCAAGAATCTGGTGGAGGAGGATATTGGAGCCCAGAGGGTCAAAGTGCAAAATGTATCCGACTTCCACCGCCATTGTGCAGCCAACCACACTTTCCCTAAAGGACAGACAGAAGATGGATGCTGTCACACAAGAAGTTTCATTGTGGTGAAGCCAGAGGAAGTTGATCGACGTGTGATTGTGACTTCAGATTTTCTGCACACAGTGCCAGGTACACTTGTCATTCCCTGTGTATGAGGCATCTCAAGCAACCGCATCCAGACAAGAAAATTAGTTTGCTTTTGCAATGCTTTCTTGAATGAAAGTGTCAGCTATTCCAGTCAGCATGAAAGCGTTCCTTTCGATGTTTAGAATATCCAAATCAAGAGTTGAGATGATCCCTACATCAATTGCAAAAACTGGACTTGCACCCACTGATCAGCGAGGCCGGCATGCAAATCGACCTCAGGTTTTTACAGAGGAGAAAAACAAAATTATAGACCATATGTGGTCTTTCTGAGGGAGACATATCCACTATTCTCTGCATGACTCAAGTAGTCTACCTTCCAGAAGACCTCAACCTCAGAAAGATGCACGAAATATATCTTCTGCGATAACCAGATGACAAGTGCTCTTGTGAAAGCTACCAGACAATTTTCACTGAAAGATTCAACATCTCCTTTGGGTATCCCAGGAAGGACATTTGTTCAATCTGCTCAAAAATGCATATTTTGATAGGCTTCAAAATTGCTTGATTAAAAACATAGATGAACATACTTAAACCCAGTGCCAAGTAATGCACAGTCCTCTGCACTCAAAAGGAACCCCAAGTCTTCAAACTTTGTTTTTCAGTTTTCTCATAATGTAAAAAGCTTCACACACACACACAACTACCCCCCTTTCACTAACCGAAGACCCACAGCTTCAAAGCATGGCACACATATGAGGTTAGCTCCCTTTATTTTGGGTGACCTTGACCCTAACACACTTTTTGTAATGGATTCTGGAATCTCTCACAGGCACCTTTCATGTACCAAAAATTAAAATTCTACACGGAATATAACAGACCAGAAGGATGTCTACTTCAGGCACAATGAGCTACCAAGTAGACCACTGCCATTATCCACTCCACAATCTCAGGACTGCTTGCGGAAATCTTTAAAGCGTTCCAGACTAGCCTTCACTCCTCCCTCCAATACAACGCCACCGTCCACCACCTGATCTCAATTTAGGTGTGCCGGTTGAACCCAATCACTCCCATCTCATATCTCTTGTACTTGCACTACTCCTCCATGTGCCTGCCACCTGTGCTGCAACTCGGGTCATATTCAACTCATGTGTGCACAGGTCTGCCGCATCCCCCCCCCCCCCCCCCCCTCCCAACCCTCCCCCTGGGAATCCCCGTTTTTGTGCTCAGTAAAAAGTTTTCACCAGTTGTTAAGAGCCCCCACCCCCTTAACAGTAGACTTCCACTCTGGAGGAAACTCCCATTGTTACACATTCTTGTCACATGTGCTCAGTTTCTCGTACAAAGATTTTGATGACATTGTTTGACTTGTTTACAATTACATGTGTGATAAATCATAGCTGACCACCTTGGAGGAGTTGCAGGTGGCGAAAATGATAGCTTTCAGACTCAGTAGATAACCAGGAAGACTGAACTGAGGAATATTGTTTACATCCTTCCTGGGGATGGGGTCCCACTACCCCTAGTGCTGGTCTCAGGACCCCTGGTGCTGGGAGGAATGTTGTTGACAGCAGGGGCTGGGAGCTTCTAGCTTTGCAAAACTATGGTTAGTGGTGCCAAGCCCTGGAGGAAACCAGACCTGCTGACTCCCATCCTTGCCTCGAAGGCTGGAGGTGGAGGGGAGAGAAAAACCTCCTTGCCAGAAGAATGATAACACCCTTGTCCCACCCTCCTGGGCAAGAAGAACTCCTGACCAAGTCTACAGATGTCACAGTGATGAGTAGGCAATGAAACCTGTCTTCCCTCTGTCCCCATCCGAACTCTCTCTGAGGCTGAGAACTGTTGAACGTTTACAAGAACTGAACTCTCTCTGAGGCTGAGAACTGTTGAACGTTTACAAGAATTGAACTCTCTCTGAGGCTGAGAACTCTGTGTACAGTGGACCTTGAACGCTCTCCTTTTCATCGTGAATGAAGAGGGACAATTATCGTGACGTTATTAAGAATGGATACTGGCTGGTCATTATAAATTTTGCTAATCAATGAAGAAGTAATTTAGCATTTGATTTTGCATGTTTGCATGAAGATTCTGGTGATCCGAATTAAATAGAAATTTGTCATTCTATCCCACTCCGTGTCTTCGTTGAGAAAGCAAGGCATGTGAATGAATGAGAAAGAGAGTTAGTCTATCTCCAAAATAGACAACAATGTTGCAACCCTTTTGGGCTGTAACACATGTATCAATCAAACCATGTCAAGGATACATGTACCATACTTTTGTTTCATTTAAATGTATGTGCCTTGTTCTCCATGAGCCGTTATGTCCATGTTCTGCATTTGATAGTTCTTATAACCATTGCAGCCTTCATACTTCCATTGTATTGCTTATGTGTTGTTTTGAACTCGATTTACCCCTCACGGCTATGCAGGCAGGGGTGCGGGCTCCAAGCCGGCCAGCCCAATGTGGAACATAGTACCATGGTCTGTCCAATGTTATGATGAACATTTCAACTTAATCATTATTTCATCTCTAGGACAAAATCCACTTCCCTGGAATACACATATGTGTTTTGCAATCCTGGGCTCAGTAAGTCCTGAGTGCATTAATTTTTCCTGCCAGTTAAATTGCCAGTGCAGCGCCCCATCGTAAATGTAAAGACTTTTCCTGACCATTAGAGTGAACTCCCAACCCCACACACAAGAACACACACCCCACCCCCTTCTCCCATGTGCTACAAAGAATTTTCTCATGGAGGCTCCTTGAACAGGACAGGAACAACCATATTCACAACTCTACTAAAATATTAATAAACTGCAAACAGTGCTCTGCAACTCACAGTCTCATTCTACCCAACTCCACAAAAAGTCCTCATGAACCAAGTGTGTCAGGTTTCTTTCATCCACCCAAACTGGCAACACTCTCCACAGGAGTCCGAGATCGGGCAGGCAGGAAGACGGTTTCCCAGGAGTGGAGCGGCCTGTCAGTGACGAGGATTACAATCAGTGTGTGGGTGGGGTGTGTAACATAACAGAGCTGTGCATTCAAGGGAAGCAACTCTTCTGAAGGTAAGCAACAATAAGGATCACTTCCCTTGTACACGTAGGGCGGGACCACACTATTGGAATAAACCAGTGGAACTGGAGCTGCCTCACACAACACCTCGATCATGACAAGCCCGTGTCAGGAAGAGCCTCCCAAAGGGGCTCTAGGAAGCAAACCAAGTGATTGCATTGCTGCCAACAATGTCGTGGCAATCAGCACAAGGAGATTCAAAGATGAAAAAAAATGATCATAATCTTTATAGCTTTCTTGCCAAAGATTAGTAGACCATTTTGCCAAGACCTTGAGCCAAGGCCAGCAGAGTTCCAAGAAACAATTTCAAAACCTTTCCATTCTGGAATAAACGAGTGAAAATGAAACTGCCTCGTGTCTGTCTCTACAACAACAAGTTCTAGACCATGACAGGCTGGACCCAACTGATCAAATGTTGGGGGACATACACCTACCCCCACAAAGAGCAAAGTGGTTCCTTGCTCTGTTCCCCAGGGCCAGAGAAGTGGCTCTCACAAATGGCTATGTAATCTACATGAAAGTGATGGGCAGGGATGCCAAGCCCCCTGGCATCTTTGGAGAAGAAGCGCTTGCTGGATTGCTGGAAGGCTACCTCTGAGACCCAGCTCAGATACACAGGCAAAGCAGTACTTCCAGACCAACTCGCCTGACCAAAGTATTTGGTCACCTTGGTTACTGATGGGTCCATACCAGACTGCAGAGTTTGCAGCGACAGGACCAAGTCAGGGCAGAAAAGTGCACAGTTCTCTTCCCTGTGCTGAGAATGCAGTCAACAAGTGCCCTGACCCGTGCTTCAGTCCATAGAACGATGCCCGTAAAATGAGCTTGTAGAGATAGATCGAGAGTAAAATAAACAGAAAGTTCTCCCTTGATCAACGCCAGTTGTCAGCAGCGCTCGCCCCACTTAACAATTGTCTCTGTCATACTTGTGCCTATACGCATGTAGCAGCAACAACACAATACATGGTGTCAGAAGAGGTTGATAAAGACATCAATCAAATCATAGCAATGTATATTGGAAGGTTGTCAATCTGAATCAGCATGGAATAATCTTCAAAATTCCATGAGTTAAGCATTGCTTGAACATTTGCACAACACAGTACACAGTGGCGGAATCTTATCTCCGCATCCCTAGCCCTCTCTTATTTGATACAAACGTTGAAAAAGAATGGTGTTAGTTTGAACCAGAACACACACACACCCCAACCAAGCATAGGTCCACCAGCCATCCCCCCTCCCCCGAAAAGGCCCACCAGCCGTGCCCCCTCCCAGCCCCCCTAAAGAGGCCCACCAGCCATGCTCCCTCCCAGCCCCCCAAAGAGGCCCACCAGCCAGGCCCCCTCCCAGCCCCCCCCCAAAGAGGCCGACCAGCCATGCCCCCTTCCAGCCCCCCAAAGAGGCCCACCAGCCATCCCCCTCCCAGTCCCGCCAAGAGGCCCACTAGCCATCCCCTCCCCCCCTGCCCCCCCAAAGAGGCCCACCAGCCATTACTCCTTCCAGCCCTCCCCCCAAAGAGGCCCACCAGCCATCCCTCCCCCCCAAAGAGGCCCACCAGCCATGCCCCCTCCCCCCCCCCCCCCCCCCCCAAAGAGGCCCCCCAGCCACTGTCTGGAAGAGGGTCTGAATGGGGCCCTCAACCCCCACCCTGTGATCCAACGTGTGTACCGTTTGCTTCAATGAGGTGATGTCAAGGCATAGGACGATAGGTATGAGCCTTGAGGTGATCAACTCCTTCCTTCTCTTTGATTACCACTTCAATATCCATGAAAGACACGGGGAAGGATGAGATCCACTCTTCAAAGTCTTTATTTATTTATTTTTATTTTTTAAGTTTATATTCTTTATTCAAGAATACAAAAGCTTGCATAACATGCATATTAACATAATGGTGGGTTGAGGGTGGGGGTGGGGTGGGGTTATTAGTGGCTGCATCAGGGGGAGGGATAAGGGGGAAGGAGGGGAGCACAAGGGGAGGGAGGAGATGTAGAAAGAAGAGTTTTTTCCTTTGACATTCCGGTTTTACAATGGAAGGAAAGGCGACCATCTTTTCAAATTTATGTGCAGTTTGTCATGCTAAAATGCTTTTCGTTTTTCAATATCTAATGTGGCTTGTAGGACTTTTCTAAAAATATCTATACTAATTTTGTAGTCAAGACATTTAGCATTAAATATATATTGTTTGGCACTTAATATTAAAAGATTTCCAACGTCGTGAGACATAGTATCTCCAGAGACCGTTTTTCTATTAATATTGATCGAAGGAGTGTGATGTTGTAGATATAATTGTAAATCAGCCCAGAAGGCCTGAACCACTTCACACTCCCAGAACAGGTGTTCCAATATTTCTGGATTGCACAAACAAAATCCACATAGAGATGACAATACTTTTCTTATCTTGAGAAGAAGGGTGTTGGTCGAAATTATACGATGCAAAAACTTAAACTGGAAAATTTTCAATCTAGTATCTGTTGTGCATTTTGATGCAAGTTTATATGCATGTTCCCAATCTAAGTTTATATGCATGTTCCCGATCTATGTCCTCGTCCTCCGCTGATCTTTTCCATCTTTCTTATGATCCTATGCATTCAACAATATTTTCTTTGAGAAGGATTTGATCAAAGAAGCGTGTACATTTGCACCTCTTTGCAATTTGTTTAATTAGAGGTTCCAGTGTCACGAGCGCGGCTGTCAAGGCGCTGAGCACAATGCACGTGCTCAATGTGAATTTTTTATTACGTTAATTGAATTTGTTATTTCTCGTGCTACACGAGTTCCTTGATACTGAGTGACGTGAATTGGTAATAAAAACAGCAAGGGTTAGACGGTTCGAGGCTCCCCATCACTTGGTGTTGTTGAACAGCCTGGTATTGTGCTGTCGGGGAGCGGGGCGATGTTATGAGCTTGGGCTCTGTGTGGTGGATTTGTGCTGTCGGGGAGCGGGGCGATGTTATGAACTTGGGCTCTGTGTGGCGGATTGGATGAGCTTGGGCTCTGTGTGGCGGATTTGTGCTGTCGGGGAGCGGGGCGATGTTATGAGCTTGGGCTCTGTGTGGCGGATTTGTGCTGTCGGGGAGCGGGGCGATGTTATGAGCTTGGGCTCTGTGTGGCGGATTTGTGCTGTCGGGGAGCGGGGCGATGTTATGAGCTTGGGCTCTGTGTGGCGGATTTGTGCTGTCGGGGAGCGGGGCGATGTTATGAGCTTGGGCTCTGTGTGGCAGATTGGATGAGCTTGGGCTCTGCGTGGCGGATTTGTGCTGTCGGGGAGTGGGACGGATTTTGTGATGCCGGGGAGTGGTGCTACAGACATGTGAGTAGACTGGTACATTGTATATTAATGTCCTGTGGTGTTTAGCGGACATGTAGTGAGAAATTGCTGTTTGTAATTCTCTGAGAGTGCTACGGCTGTGTTCGCCGTGTGTTGATGTCCTGCGATGTTTGGCGGACATAAGTGAATTGCTGTCTGCAATTCAAAGTTTTTACGGCTGTGTTCGCAGTGTATTGATGTACTGCAGTGTTGGGCGGACAGGACTGAATGGGCGGGGACGCATTGTCGTCACTTCCGGAGTTATTTGTAGAAGCCATGTGCTTTCAGCCATGATGGTAGGTTAGAAAGCGCTGTCTGCTAAGCTGTGCTACGGAGTCGTGCAACCATGCCGACTTCTTGCTGCATTAAAGATTGCTTCAACAATCAACAAAAAGACAAAGAAAGATGAGTCAAACGCTCCTACTACTGTATACCATCAGTTAAAACCAATCAAGGTCCGATTATGCAAAGGGTTACCGAAGCCAGATGACGAGAATGGATAAAGAAGATCTACAGAAGAGATCTGACCTTCGAGACAAACACTCGAAAAATTAGAGTCTGCTCGGATCATTTCATATCAGGTAAGTGACTGCAATTATTTTTACATCTGATAAACGTATTCAGCTTGCTTGAGGAACAAAAACGAGTTTCATGTTGTTGGCAAAGTTTGGCATAGGTTGTTTACAATGGAATCCTTCGCAAATCTAA
>JAWQFJ010011023.1:0-17500 GCA_034096865.1 Theodoxus fluviatilis
GCACAGCACAGCACACCAGACCAGACCAGACAACACAACACACGACAACGCCAGACCAGACAAGACAAGACAAGACAAGACCAGACGGGACCAGACCAGACCAGACCAGAACAGACTAGACCAGACCAGACCAGACCAGACCAGACCAGACCAGACCAGACCAGACCAGTCAAAACAACACCAGACGACACAACACAACGGAAAACAACATAACACAACACAAAAACGTGAAAATGCCCATTTATTGCCATTGACTGGCGTTTCGTGGTTCTGGGAGGCGCGCCTCTGTGTGTGTCGCAGTGAGAACTGAGGCTGAATGTAGTCAAACGACATCAGACGACAATCAGACGACAATCAGACGACAGTCAGACGACAGTCAGACGACAATCAGACGACAATCAGACGACAGTCAGACGACATTCAGACGACAATCAGACGACAATCAGACGACAATCAGACGACAATCAGACGACAATCAGACGACAATCAGACGACAATCAGACGACAATCAGACGACAATCAGACGACAATCAGACGACAATCAGACGACAGTCAGACGACAATCAGACGACAATCAGACGACAATCAGACGACATCAGACGACATCAGACGACAATCAGACGACAATCAGACGACATCAGACGACATCAGACGACAATCAGACGACATTCAGACGACAATCAGACGACAATCAGACGACAATCCGACGACAATCAGACGACAGTCAGACGACAATCAGACGACAATCAGACGACAATCAGACGACAGTCAGACGACAATCAGACGACAATCAGACGACAATCAGACGACAATCAGACGACATCAGACGACAATCAGACGACAATCAGACGACAATCAGACGACAATCAGACGACAGTCAGACGACAATCAGACGACAATCAGACGACAATCAGACGACAATCAGACGACAGTCAGACGACAATCAGACGACAATCAGACGACAATCAGACGACAGTCAGACGACAATCAGACGACAATCAGACGACAATCAGACGACAGTCAGACGACAATCAGACGACAATCAGACGACAATCAGACGACAATCAGACGACAATCAGACGACAATCAGACGACAATCAGACGACAGTCAGACGACAGTCAGACGACAATCAGACGACAATCAGACGACAGTCAGACGACAATCAGACGACAATCAGACGACAGTCAGACGACAATCAGACGACAATCAGACGACAATCAGACAACGAAAGGAACTACAGATAAAAATACCCACAACATCAGTGCCTAATCCAGGTGACTTAGAAGTCGGTCAGGTAAATTATGACAGGCGACATTTTATTTCATCATTGTCGCTTTTAAAAAATAGCCCAACAACAGCAACAACAACAGTTGTGTTTAAGGTAACATGGGATTAAAAATAGACCAACAACAACAACAACAGTTGTGTTTAAAGTAACGTGGGATTAAAAATAGCCCAACAACAACAAGAACAGCTGTGTTTAAAGTAACATGGGATTAAAAATAGCCCAACAACAACAACAACAGTTGTGTTTAAGGTAACATGGGATTAAAAATAGCCCAACAACAACAACAACAACAACAACAGTTGTGTTTAAGGTAACATGGGATTTTAAAAGGGGGCGGGTCGATAGGTCGGCCTGAACTTTAAATATGTTTAATTTCAGAAGAGGCCAGATTGAATTTAAATCAAAATTTCGTTTTCGCACAGCAGAAAACACTTTAAAAAACCACACAACAACAAGCAATAACGTAATGGTTTCCCCGAGTGTTCACAGGGTAGAGAAGAGGAGGCAGCACACAGCTCAATGATTATCATCGATTTCTTTCCTCCTCCTCCTCCTCCTCCTTCTCCCCCTCCTCCTCCTCCTCCTGCTCCTCCTCCTCCTCCCCCTCCCACTCCTCCTCCTCCTCCCCCTCCTCCTCCTCCTCCTCCTCCTCCTCCTCCTCCTCTTCCTCCTCCTCCTCTTCCTCCTCCTCCTCCTCCTCCTCCCCCTCCTCCTCCTCCTCCTCCTTCTCCCCCCCCCCTCCTCCTCCTCCTCCTCCTCCCGCTCCTCCTCCCCCTCCCACTCCTCCTCCTCCCCCTCCTCCTCCTTCTCCCCCTCCTTCTCCCCCTCCTCCTGCTCCTCCTCCTTCTCCTCCCCCTCCTCCTCCTCCCCCTCCTCCTCCTTCTCCTGCTCCTGCTCCTGCTCCTCCTCTTCCTCCCCCTCCTCCTCCTCCTGCTCCTGCTCCTCCTCCTCCTCCTGCTCCTGCTCCTGCTCCTGCTCCTTCTCCTGCTCCTGCATGATCGAGAAAAGAGTTTACGATCAACAACCCCGAATGAGGGGCGGTCGGGTTAACGTAACCAAAGCCTTTGTTGTTGATGCCTTATTAACTGTTTTCCGTTACCATGTCAAGGTCTGCGAGAATACACGCGTGTGAATTTTGTTTAACATAACAAAAGTTGCAGTATACGTCGCATTAAAATTCAAGGGGTCACGGATCAAAGATGTGAGTAAAACTGTGAAATGTTGAAACATTTTATCATAACTAAGGACTGTCAATTTTTGTCTCAAGGACAGTTTGACCCACTCCGTAAATATCAAGTCTGGGACACGGCACCAGCATGTACAGCATGCAGTGGCGGACGAGGGGGGGAGGGGGGGAGGGGGGGGGGCAGTTTCTGGGGTTTCCGGAACCCCCCCCCCCCCCCAACAACAACAAAAAACTGCAAAAAAAAATTTCGGTGTGTGTGTGTGTGTGTGTGTGTGTGTGTGTGTGTGTGTGTGTGTGTGTGTGTGTGTGTGTGTGTGTGTTTCTGATCCCAAACTGGCAACAATCATCATCAGAATGATCCAGATGGCACCATTTTGCATCCTGGTTTTCAAAATTGTCCGGGGGAACATGTCCCCGGACCCCCCTAGCAAACTCGGCGCTTCGCGCCGTCGGTTCAGCGCTTCGCGCCTTCACAGCCTTACCCCCCCCCCCCCCCCCCCCCCCCCCTCCTAAAAGAGTTTGGAACACCCCCCCCCCCCAAAAAAAAAATAATAAATAAATAAATAACTGATCCGTCCCTGGCATGGTGAGTCTGCAATGGCGAGCCCGGCACTCCGGTGGAGGCTCCGACAGCACCCGGAATGGACGATCGGGGTTGCAGGCTGGCAGGCTGGCTGGCTGGCTGGCAGGCTGGCTGGCTGGCTGGCTGGCTGGCTGGCAGGCTGGCAGGCTGGCAGGCTGGCAGGCTGGCTGGCTGGCTGGCTGGCTGGCTGGCTGGCTGGCTGGCTGGCTGGCTGGCTGGAGGGAGGGATGGATAGGTGGAGGGAGGGAGGGAGGGAGGGAGTTTTGCGGCCTATCAGTCTTTGTGGGCTATGTAAGGCCATTAAGCACGAAAATCACTAGAATAGTTACAAGTGAGCGCAAATCAAGTGACGGTGTCTCCATTTATTCGCCTCTTATGAATCGTGTAGGGAGACACGGTGGGTCTATTCTGACCCCCACCCCCGGGGGCCGTGTAGGGAGACACGGTGGGTCTATTCTGACCCCCACCCCCCGGGGGCCGTGTAGGGAGACACGGTGGGTCTATTCTGACCTCCACCCCACAGGGGGTTCCTATCCGGGCACAGCAGAGCACAACTTCTTCTGGTGAGTGACAGGGGTGGGGGTGGGGGTGGGGGTGAGAGTCGCTCACCCAACACACACAGGTGTGTACGAGTGTGTGTGCATGCATGCGTGTGTGTATGTGTGTGAGTGCGTGTGTGTGTGTGAGTGCGTGTGTATGCGAGTGCGTGCGTGTGTGTGTGTGTGTGTGTGTGTGAGTGCGTGCGTATGTGTGTGTACGTGTGTGCGTGTGTGCGTGAGTACGTGTGCTTGTGTGTGTGTGTGTGTGTGTGTGTGTGTGTGTGTGTGAGTGCATGTGTGTGTGTGAGTGCATGTGTGTGTGAGTGCATGTGTGCGTGTGTGAGTTCATGCGCGCGTGTGTGTGTGTGTAAGTGCATGTGTGTGTGTGTGTGCGTGCTTGCGTGTGTGTGCGTGAGTACGTGTGCTTGTGTGTGTGTGTGCGCGCGCGTGTATGAATGCGCGCGCGTGCGCGTGATTTTGTAAAACAACACCAGACAAACACAGGTAAACAGCAAAAACAGTTTTCACCTCATTTACTGTGTGCAACGTACAACACTATTTTGCGAACGTCATACATATCAGTTACATCTTGAGTAATAAGCCACAATCCTCGCTTCATTATCTGGTGAATACAATGTGTCATAAGACAACAGAAAGGCATGATTTCCAGTGAGTTAACAAGGTATATGTACACCAACAGCAACTTACATCATGGGTATCAAGGCTGAACATGAACAGAGAGATATGTTTGTACTGCAGGAAACGGTGACGACAGAACCACATTTTGTACATTCCCTCTGACTTAATGTTAACAATATCCAGTTATAGAAGTAATTATAGAAGTAATAATATTATTGTGCACTTTTCAGGGCCGGATCAAAGTTTTTTGAGGGGGGGTGCTTAAAATTGTTTTAGGGTCTTCTAATCGAAGTGGCGAAGCGCACGAGTTGCGGTGCCTGCGAAGGCAGGCCACGCCCCTCTAGGGGGAGTCCGGGGGCATGCCCCCCCGGAAAATTTTGAGAAAAATGGTGCAAATCTGTGCAATCTGGCAGTGCGGTCATTTCCAAGAGTTTTTGTTTGGTCACAGATTCTTCCTGTCTCTGCCCGGGTTTGATTTGTCTGTGCGAGTAGCAAAAAAAAAAAAAAAACAAAGGGGTGGGGGGGGGAAAAGGGGGGGGGGCCCTCGTAATTATCGCGAGACACCCCCACCCCTCCCTGCCTCGGGTCCCCCAGCTACCTTGGCTGCCAGTAGAGTTGTGCTTGTACCAAGTGGAGGACTAGTACAGGCATCTGGGCCCAGCCTCTTTTTAGCCCCCCCCCCCCCCCCACCCCCCCCCCCCCCCCCCCCCCCCCCCCCCCCCCCCCCACCCCCCCCCCCCCCCCCCAAACCCCCCCCCCCCTTCCCAAGCTTTTTACTAACTATACTGTCTCGGCTCTACACAGGTTCCTGGGATTTATTGTGCGGGGGGAGAAACACGAGTTGGTCATCTGTGTCCCTGTGGCTACTTAGATAATCTCTCTCTCTCTCTCTCACTCTCTCCAACTCACCATACACACACACACACAACGGTTTGTGGTCTGTTCTAGGTGGGAGTCACACCACAGCACACGAACATCCTACATGACACACACATGCACACAACACACATTCTTACATACACACAGCACACTCCTCACACACACACACATCCTACAACAAAGAACACGAACATACACATCACACACACTCACACACCCGCACGCAGACCACACACACACACACACCACACACTCCAACACACAACATACACATGCACACACACACACACGCACACACACACGCACACACACGCACACACACACACTCACACACACACACACACACACACACACACACACACACTCACACAATACACACACACACACACACACACACACACACACACACACACACACACACACACACACACACACACACACACACACACACTGTGTGGCCAGTAACTCATTGTCAAGGAAAGATTTCACTCTTGTCATGGCAGTTTTAGGTCAAACTATCTTTTACAACACACGACATTCGCTCAGAACATAATTTACTCGCTATTCCCATCTGCAACTGTCAACAGAGCAATTTACCCTTTACGTGGAATCCCTTCAACTGCTTTCTTTCCCGCAGAGATAGTTTTGTCTATCGAACCTTCGTATTCTTGGTTTTCACACTGAAGTGTGATGATCATTTCGAAGACATATTGGTGTGAAACATGTAGAAGGTCGAAGACACCCAAAGATTATCTTTTGTTTGATCTATTCACGTAATAGATATACATGTAGTTCACCGTATAAACGTATTTGCCGTTGGTTTATTGACACCAGCACAGCTTGTGAAAGTATCCGTAAGACAGAACAAGCATCTAAGAAAGGTCTTCCATTGAAACTCCACCCCACAGTATCGTTAGTTACTTTTTTGTAAGACCCACAAACATTCCCAAGCCTCAACAGTGAAACCTTATCACACTGGTTAACGGCGTGCTGAATAAAAATTAACTTGTCAACAACATCGGGGGATCATAACTGAAAATGCATCAAACACAACACCAATGATGAAATCCCGGTTATCCCTGTGAATTATACTTCTAATTTAAAAAAGAAATTCTAATCCCATTTTGAAGATGGTTCAGAGGTGGTAGCCCGAAGCTTCTAATGAAATCCTCCCTCACACAGATTCCCAAGCTACGGAGCTTCTCCTGTCCTCAGCTTATTAGACTGAGAAGATGTAATCAACGCTCGCCAACATGTGCGCGTCGGCCGCCATTTTACTGTTTACGGATGATTTTGTACTGGAGATGTAAAAGGTCCATAAGAATTACAGTGTTGCTTCTTTCAACAGCAGACCACTAGAACAGCAACATGAATAAACATGACCACCTGTTCCCTATTCATATGATCTGCTGTAGTTATCTGCAAAGCAAACAAAGCGTTCCAAAAGTCCCATCCAGGCATGCATACCCATGGAAACAACCAGAAAGGTGGAGGCAGTTTTGCTTGTGCTGGGGACGACAACACCGACTTATCGACCTTTAGTGCTCGACATCGATCTGTCTGTAGCACGATCTTTGAGAGCAGTCCGACAGAGGCTAAGTAATTTTTAAAAAATCTGGAGAGCTATACATGCGGGGAGGGGCCGCTATTGCGGAGGGCCGCTATTGCGAGGGGCCGCTATTGCGAGATTTTTTAAACAAAAGTTCCTCAGGCAATTTTGATTCTTTTGTCCTAAAACGCATTTAAAAAAAACATAAAATGTATGTTACTTTTTTAAACTTAGAAACATTTTCGTTTTTTTTTCTATTGCGGGGGGCCGCTATTGCGGGATTTTTTTTAAAGAAAAAAACCCCGGAAAAAATTTTAAGTTGATAAAAAGTAACATACTTTTATGGTTTTTTATGCGTTTTAGGACAAAAGAATCAAAATTGCCTGAGGAACTTTTGTTGAAAAAATCCCGCAATAGCGGCCCTCCGCAATAGAAAAAAAAAACGAAAAAATTTCTAAGTTAAAAAAAGTAACAAAAATATTCTGGTTTTTTATGCGTTTTAGGACAAAAGAATCAAAATTGCCTGAGGAACTTTTGTTGAAAAAAATCCCGCAATAGCGGCCCCCCGCAATAGAAAAAAAAAACGAAAAAATTTCTAAGTTAAAAAAGTAACAAAAATATTCTGGTTTTTTATGCGTTTTAGGACAAAAGAATCAAAATTGCCTGAGGAACGTTTGTTGAAAAAATCCCGCAATAGCGGCCCTCCGCAATAGCGGCCCTCCGCAATAGCGGCCCCCCGCAATAGCGGCCCTCCGCAATAGAGAGCCGACCCCATACATGCGTACCTGCTTCGAGATATTCAGCAGCTTCCTATCATATTGGCCGTCAACAAGGTGAGAATGCAAAGGTGTTTTTGCAGTCCATATATATATACTCCCTGATCATTGGTTGGATCACTGTTACTCCATCATATGATTCTTTCTCGATGTATTGTATAGTGTCGCGGTTTTCTATTTTCACAACCCAGGGAAACAACTGTTGTTTTAATTTCTCACGCATGTTCTTTCAATATTAAAACAGTAACAATGATGATACTGATCCACCAACAAAGCTTTGAATTGAACACACGAACACATGCCAGGAAGTGTTCATGATAGGAAGTCCATTACAGGATAAAAACACACACATAACACTGACACACGTGGATTCAAACACGTAAGTATAAATACCCATCAAATCATCATCATCATCATCATCATCATCAATATCATCATCATCAACAACAACCTCAACCACAAGGCAGCAACAACAATAACATCATTAAATGTGATGATTTCTACATGAAAAATGACACTCATCTGAATCAAGAACACTCCTCTTTACCAATGAGTTGTTGAAAAAAGTTTTGATCACATCTTCAGACGTTCGTTGGAGTGGCCAAGTGCAGGAAACATGACATGAAAGTTTCTGGAACGTGCTGGGTACGTCATTCCAACCCACACATCCCTCAAAGTGTCGCCCTTTGCATTCGAAGATGTTCATGTAACAAAAACGTGTGTCTAAACATAGTGTTCGTCGATCTATAAATAGATCTGGAAAACCTTACGAGTGACGTTCGACCTACACAGTGCGTTCGTCCATCTATAAATAGAACGCGTCTTGTCATTTCAATCGACCAGTAATTTCCCGATCCGTCGGTAGATCAAGGTCCGTTCTGTTTGGACACAAGTTTTGTAACAGAAATCGTCCCCTGTATTCATAGATATGGGGAAAATCGTTCGTCGATATGAATAGACCTGGGAAACTTCTGTGGTCTAATTGTAGAAAGGCACGAACCAACATGGCGCAACAAACATTTGGCGCGAAAATGACATAAGATCTATTAATATCGACTAATGAAAGTATCCATGAACACTCTATGTTTAGACACACGTTTTTTTGTTGCGACAGTCCACTTTAATTGCACTTTTTTTTCAGCAGCGCACACATGACATGCTATGCAATGCACGTGCTTCAGCAAGTGCCCGTTGTTCACTGCACTGCAGTTTGTACAAAACGCACGGGTCAATTGCAAAACACAGAACTCACGAATACTAAGCTCAGCATAAAACCCTAACTGCTTGCCCAACAACATTCATCTTTCCATACCGTACAGTGTAGCCATGGCACGAAAAATTAAGTACTAACTTTACAATGATGTTTACCATTCACTGGGACAAACAGTCATAGAAAACCCTTATTCAGTAGGACAAGAAAGAAATGTCATTAGAATGTAGGCTCAACACGGTGCCTTTTTTTCAAGTAACATTATGTGTAACTCTCCCAAACAACTAACTAGGGGACGTTTGTCAGTTAAGAGATTGATTGACGGAGAATCCGTAACAAATTAGACAAATAGCAAGTTATTGAAAAATACATTAAATTCACACGTAACCGCAATTCCTTCTTTAGACAACAACGCTACAACGGATGTCCAGAACTGTTTGTAATTAAATTACCTTAACATCGTAATAATCTGATAATCCTCAAGTTTATCCGCATGATAAAGAAAAACATTTTCTATATATTAAAAACATCGAGAAAATGCCATCCCTTCACAAGACACTACCCTAGCACACTAGCACACTACCGCTGACAACAAGACACTACCCTAGCACACTAGCACACTACCGCTGACAAGACACTACCCTAGCACACTAACACACTACCGCTGACAACAAGACACTACCCTAGCACACTAACACACTACCGCTGACAACAAGACACTACCCTAGCACACAAACACACTACCGCTGACAACAAGAAACTACCCTAGCACACTAACACACTACCGCTGACAAGACACTACCCTAGCACACAAACACACTACCGCTGACAACAAGAAACTACCCTAGCACACTAACACACTACCGCTGACAAGACACTACCCTAGCACACAAACACACTACCGCTGACAACAAGAAACTACCCTAGCACACTAACACACTACCGCTGACAACAAGACACTACCCTAGCACACTAACACACTACCGCTGACAACAAGACACTACCCTAGCACACTAACACACTACCGCTGACAACAAGACACTACCCTAGCACACTAACACACTACCGCTGACAACAAGATACTACCCTAGCACACTAACACACTACCGCTGACAACAAGACACTACCCTAGCACACTAGCACACTACCGCTGACAACAAGACACTACCCTAGCACACTAACACACTACCACTGACAACAAGACACTACCCTAGCACACTAACACACTACCGCTGACAATAAGACACTACCCTAGCACACTAACACACTACCGCTGACAACAAGACACTACCCTAGCACACTAACACACTATCGCTGACAACAAGACACTACCCTAGCACACTAACACACTACCGCTGACAACAAGAAACTACCCTAGCACACTAACACACTACCGCTGACAACAAGAAACTACCCTAGCACACTAGCACACTACCGCTGACAACAAGACACTACCCTAGCACACTAGCACACTACCGCTGACAACCAGGGTCTACTTTGTAACCGCAGTTCACACAGAAACTCCACCATGGTGAAAATTCATCACAGGCAGTATATATATACAGATCATAATCAAACTATGCCGGCGAGAGCAGATGAAACATTCACAACGTAGAGTCTGTCAATATGTCAAAGTCATTTTATGAGGCAACACAGCCCTGACCTACAGAATACGTCCCACGACACGCTTCCAATCTTGACCAGAAAGTAGGCTGCTGGGGGAATGTAAATCATGTTAACCTTCCACTCGAGGAAACTAAATCAAAAAGGAAAAAAATTGCCAAGAAACACCCACAAAAGCATGCCAAGTTTGCTGAGAAGGTCAATATCTTTTTGTTCAAAGTTTGCAATGTTGTACATAATTTTTCACGCATTCTGAACTATATTTGCTACTGGATGAAGAGAGAAGCACTATAGGTAACAAACTGTTTGATTTAAGAGACAGACCGATTTCGATTTTTTGAAAAACTGTTGTTGTAAAGGAGTGAACAGAAAATGCATTCACGTACTGACCTGGAATTAACGTTCTTCAATAGGTGCAATAAAACAGGACATGCTCAACATTAAATCTGAATGAACACCGACCAAATACGAAAGACAAACCCTCAACTTAACACATGAAAATGATCAAAGAAGACACCTCTTCAAAGTACACTTTCTTAGATATTTTGGAGTAAAAATTTACCATTTTACGTTTACTTGATATGGCAAAACGTAAATATTTCGTCCAAACCCTTTACCCACAGAAAGTTCAATCTACAACGGCCCAAATCAACGGACAAAACGTAGTTTTGGAACTGGGACGCTCGCTGCAACCTTCTGGTGTGCAAAGTTGAGGACGTCACATGACCTAGTGGCAGATATTTACAACTGGACCCAAACAATGAGCTGTAAATCTACCCCCATAATTCTCAGCCCACCATCCCACTAAAAGATGCCAGCACTTGACTGGCTACCAGGCCCAACTCCTCACGAGAGACAACGTGAGCAAGTAAATCAAATGTGCGAGTCTTGCTGGATCAAAGAAGAAGAAGAAGGAAAAAATCTCAAGTGCTTTCAAGAAGGAAACCCCCAATATCTTTCTTTTCAAGTTCCAGTTCGTGGCATGATAACGCAAAATTGGAAAAATCGCTTCTGTTGAAGTTTCCAGTCAACCGCAATGAACTTTTTTCTTATTCAGCCTTGTGTCTTCGTTCCATCCTTACATTCATGCAGAAACTTAAGCAAATAATAACAATGAATATATAAAGATTTATTATATGGTTCATGTTGAACAGCAAGAAAGAGGTAATCATAATGTAATTCAGTTTTTCTTGACATGTCATTATCTTTTTTGAAACAACTTTCTCGTTTGGAAAAGATTGTTTGCTAAAATGAAATTACTAGTGGGAATATGTTATAGGTGAGAAAGAGAGGGAGGGGGGGAGGGAGGGGGAAGAGAGAGAGAGAGAGAGAGAGAGAGAGAGAGAGAGAGAGAGAGAGAGAGAGAGAGAGAGAGAGGGGGGGGGGGGAGAGAGAGCAAGCATAAGTGCAAAACTCACACACACACACACACACACACACACACACACACACAAACACACACACACAGAGCACGTAGAAATCTAAAGTGACAAAACAAATGATAAATTGATGAACAGTAATAGTTTATTTTCTGTGCCACTTATATACAAATGACTTTATTTCCCACTTACAGCAGACTATAACACATTCACCACAGTGCATTCCCACGACACACCAAACACAGTCTGCAGCTTATTAGATGTCAGAAGCAGGAAGGGTTTTATCACTTCAGGTGTGTAAAAATTGAAATATACATGTCTATAGGAGCTGTGGTAGGGTTCACATCAACAGTGTGAAAGAAAACTTTGTATTTCATGCAATCTCCTGCTCTGGAGTTCAGTTTTTTAAAATAATGTTACTTTTTTTTAATGCCACTATATTTGTTCCTAAAATGGACAAATGCACACTTGAGTTTCATCAGTCCCACATGAAGCACATCACAATTCATGGAACAAAGAACAGTAAATATCTCTAGAGTGCATGAAGATAAAAATGCACAACAAACGCTTCATGCACACCCCATGTTGTTTAATGCATTACATGCAGCCAATGCTCGTCACACAAGTATGCAGTAGATAAATACAATTTAAGTATTAATGATGCACTTAAAAACGACCATCACAATTTCCCACCAGGGACTTCCCCCAGACCTCTGACCCCCCATGCAAAGTACAGCATAACAATTGCTCAGATAGGCTCGTGGCCCCCTCATCAGTTGAAGCACAACGGAAAAGAGTATCTATCCAAAACAGCCTATTGAAAAACAACTTAAATACATGTTTTTCTACATATAAAGGAGTGTAAATTTCACTGCACATCTACTGGTTCAAATGATGAAAAGATAAAAGTGTAAGTTAGAGAAGAAGAAGAAAAATCAAGAAGGGCAAAGCCCATACGACTCACATCCTTGACCTTCAGGTGACCCTCAAGGTCAAGGTCAACCAACTACACCTAGCAATGACATCATACACTAAGAAATGCTTTACACATTTTTCCTACCAAAATACCTGTGGCCTTGACCCAAGGGCAAGGTCATCCACGGTAATGCCACACAAAGCTGTTAATTCAAGACATAGGAAGCACAATGGTGCTTATTGGCACTTTCTACCATGAACTATGGTCACTTTTAGTGGTTCACTACCCCATTTTGGCCACATTTCATAAGGGTCAAAGTGACCTTGACCTTGATGATATGTGACCACATGTGTCTCATGATAAAAGTATAACATGTGCCCCACATAATTATTAAGTTTGAAACAGTTATCTTCCATAGTTCAGGGTCAAGGTCACTTCAACATATGTATACAATCCAAATTTGAAGAGCTCCTGTGACCTTGACCTTGAAGTTAGGTCAACCAAACTGGTATCAAAAGATAGGGCTTACTTTGCCCTATATACCATATATAGGTGAGGTATCTAATCTCAAAAACTGCAGAGAAAATTGAGAAAATGTGAAAAATGACTGTTTTTTAGACAACATTTATGGCCCCTGCGACCTTGACCTTGAAGCAAGGTTAAGTCACTATGTGAGTTTTTTTAGGTCTTGTCATCATACACCATCATGCCACATTTGGTACTGATAGACTTAATAGTCTCCGAGAAAATTCCAACGTTAAAGTTTTCGGACGCCCGGACGCCCGGACCGGACGCCCGGACGGACGAAACGGGTTAGTACATAGACTCACTTTTGCTTCGCATGTGAGTCAAAAATCACAGAAAATAGTAAACACTCAGGACAGAATTGCTTTTTAATTTAGTTGTTGAATCCTTACAAAAATGAAACCACCAGAAAGACTTGTTAAGTAAATAAACCAACCAATCAACAATCCACTATGATTCATCACCACTTGGAGTAATGACATTTTCTCCAACAGTCCACTATCACATTTTTTATCACTGCTTCTTCAAAAAGCTCCCTGCGTGAAAAGAAAAAAAAGTTTTCAAGAGAGCCAGAAAAGAGTTTCACAGATAGCTCACATATTTACAAGAGTTCACAAGATTCCTGTGACCCAGACATTTTAGCTGTAATCACTACACACCTGCATAAGCACCGACTTTCAGTGATGTGCAGCTTACAGTGTTCCAGTGTCCTGATTGTCTTACTTTCTTTTGTACCAGGTAGCGAAGGGTACCACTTCCTGAGACCCCCTCACCAGCTGGACCCCCTGGCTGCTGGGCTTTGGGGGCCTGCTCCAGTAGCTCAGCCAGGGGCCTGCTCCAGTAGCTCAGCCAGGGGCCTGCTCCAGTAGCTCAGCCAGGGGCCTGCTCCAGTAGCTCAGCCAGGGGCCTGCTCCAGTAGCTCAGCCAGGGGCCTGCTCCAGTAGCTCAGCCAGGGGCCTGCTCCAGTAGCTCAGCCAGGGGCCTGCTCCAGTAGCTCAGCCAGGGGCCTGCTCCAGTAGCTCAGCCAGGGGCCTGCTCCAGTAGCTCAGCCAGGGGCCTGCTCCACTAGCTCAGCCAGGGGCCTGCTCCAGTAGCTCAGCCAGGGGCCTGCTCCAGTAGCTCAGCCAGGGGCCTGCTCCAGTAGCTCAGCCAGGGGCCTGCTCCTGTACCTCAGCCAGGGGCCTGCTCCAGTAGCTCAGCCAGGGGCCTGCTCCAGTAGCTCAGCCAGGGGCCTGCTCCAGTAGCTCAGCCAGGGGCCTGCTCCAGTAGCTCAGCCAGGGGCCTGCTCCTGTACCTCAGCCAGGGGCCTGCTCCAGTAGCTCAGCCAGACTGCTCCAGTAGCTCAGCCAGGGGCCTGCTCCAGTAGCTCAGCCAGGGGCCTGCTCCAGTAGCTCAGCCAGGGGCCTGCTCCAGTAGCTCAGCCAGGGGCCTGCTCCAGTAGCTCAGCCAGGGGCCTGCTCCAGTAGCTCAGCCAGGGGCCTGCTCCAGTAGCTCAGCCAGGGGCCTGCTCCAGTAGCTCAGCCAGGGGCCTGCTCCAGTAGCTCAGCCAGGGGCCTGCTCCAGTAGCTCAGCCAGGGGCCTGCTCCAGTAGCTCAGCCAGGGGCCTGCTCCAGTAGCTCAGCCAGGGGCCTGCTCCAGTAGCTCAGCCAGGGGCCTGCTCCAGTAGCTCAGCCAGGGGCCTGCTTCAGTAGCTCAGCCAGGGGCCTGCTCCAGTAGCTCAGCCAGGGGCCTTCTCCAGTAGCTCAGCCAAGGGCCTGCTTCAGTAGCTCAGCCAGGGGCCTGCTCCAGTAGCTCAGCCAGGGGCCTGCTCCAGTAGCTCAGCCAGGGGTAAAGGTAGAAGGTAATGGTTTGGTTTTACATAGCAACTCATCACCCATGTAATTCTCAAACCGCTTCACACCTTACCCCCTGATCACTGGGCTGCTTAATCAGTCATTACCCAGCGCCTGAATGACATTAAAGACACAGAAAGTCAGATACCGGCTCAAACCCTGGGGAGGACTCCCACCCGATGCTGGCTGATGGCCGCATGCAAGGTTTTATCGCCCTCTCAGGTAGCCGCTTTTACTCCTGGGTGGGGAGGTGCAATGCAAGTAAAGCATCTCACACAAGGATGCAACTCCGAGAACTGCGCAGTTTCGAACACTGCACCTACTGGCCGCTCACTAACCACTTGGCGCCAAGCAGTCGAAGAGGCTGGCTACCAGGAGGCATCAGGACTGGGTCAGAGCACTCAGCCGGCTCCTACCATCAGTTCAAGCCACCCTACAAGACTGAGCCTGCTCTGTGCCCATCCACTAATTGGTCACCAACTCCCCCCCACCCCACCCCAATGAAAAATAAAGAAAGAAAGAAAGAAAGGAAGAAAAATGAACTACATGGAACAAATTTAATGAAGAACAAAAAACCAAAAGCAAAATTTTAAAAAGTAGTTTATCCTTGATCAATCAACGAAAGACTACCAGCACATTGGATGTGAGTTTAATGTGTGATATATAATCTGGGATACATCCACATTAATTCATATAAATTTTTTCCTTTTCTTTGTCCTAGAACATTTCTGCACCACTACGCAAGGACGCCCGTGTGCACAAATAATTAACTTCAACTCGCTTCTTTGATCAAGGTTGTGTTCAGCCTTCATCTCTACTGGCACCGGGAAGGCGCAGCGTAGCAGACACTCGGCCACACTCGGTCTTACATGACCCGACTGCGAAGCCTGAGCGACACTGTAGGTGCAATGTAGAGCTCTCTGCGCTGGCCTGCGAAGAGAGACTTGAACGCCACAGCATACACATCACAACACGTACTCTGCACTTCTTCTGCTGCGAGTGGCAAGTACCCATGACAGAGCCGGATACCGCGAGGGACAGACAGGAAAAAGTTTCAGCCCTCGGGAGGAAACTAGACCCGTGACCCCCAGGTAAATGTCGGAGTTCAAGCGACCAGCATTTACTTTACAACACGTCAGCTGCTCCACACTTGTTCTGTCGCTGCTGAGGGGGAACTGGGCTAGCAGACACATTGCTACGGCAATGGAACACAGACACAGAGAAACAAACAGCAGGCACACTCCACTCAGAATCCCATTGGTTGTTCTCAAGTGCAAAGACAAGTTGATGAAGTGTTCCTATACTTCATGCATTGAGTGTGCATGTAAAAAGCCACCTGACACCCCCCACCCCCACCCCCCCCCCCCCCCCCCCACTTACAGCCACGATTAATTCCATAATCAAGTGTGTTTGTACAGATATATCACTCATTCACAACCCCTCGAGACAAAACACATGGGTTCAGGTGCAGAACTTTTGGAACTACAGCGATACATGAATGTGGATTGGATATCAGAGGTGTATCTGGGAGGTTCAGTGTATGCGAGTTTAAAGTGTGCACAAACTATGCATCCCAGTGTATTTGTTAAAGTCCCGTGCCTGTACACATCTGTATGTGTATTTGTTGAGTTGACAATACACATTCATGAGCACAATGCGCATGCATTCAAGCTTCTGCGCACACATTCTCTCCCCCTGTCATACACTTTGTACACTCATTTTCCTGAATGTTGGGGGGGGGGGGGGGGGGGGAGAGAAGCAACCGATCTTGCAGTCAAAACAATAAAAATAACTTCAGTTCTCAACTCTCAAACAACACAGTCAAGAATTTTGTGCACACAAATTCCTGAATATTAGACAGACACAAAAAAGTGGCAGTAAAAATGATAGAAATGATTTTCACTCTCATCCCTGCCCACTATACATCCCAAGGCAGCAAAACTGACAGTGACACGGATTTAAATGTGCGCATCCTATATGTCTACAAGTATGTACTGACAGATCCAACACACACTAAGTCAATATTCTGTGATGATGCTTCTAAAAGAAGCAAACTGATATAACAAAATGTTGTTCTGCCACATCATCTTCCATGGAATCTGTAAATTAAAAAACAAAACAAAACAAAAACTGGCTCCTTTTAACATCAGTTCTGGCATTTTGTATTTGTGATATTTGATATCTCCCTTTCCCCCATCTCCTCCCCAACCCATCTATCATAACCCCCCCCCCCCCCCACCCCACCCACCCATCTCCTCAACTCTTTCCCCACCCCTGTATCTGACCAACACAATCCATTTACAAGTTGCAACATTCCAGCAAAAACATCAACACACATGTATGATATGTTTATGGCGAATTCATTGGAACGGGGTTAACACTGTATACATACACAGCTCCTCCAATCTCAAGTCTCACTACCAAAAACAACAGCCTCTTCTAGCTTTTCCACACCCAAAAGTGTCACATATATGGCAAAAATCCTCTCTCTCTCTCTCTCTCTCTCTCTCTCTCTCTCTCTCTCTCTCTCTCTCTCTCTCTCTCTCTCTCTCTCTCTCTCTTGCACACACACACA
>JAWQFJ010011023.1:25000-37500 GCA_034096865.1 Theodoxus fluviatilis
TGTGGGGGCGCGTGAGTGTGTGTGTGTGTGTGTGTGTGTGTGTGTGTGTGTGTGTGTGTGTGTGTGCGTGCGTGTGCATGAGTGTATGTGTATGTGTGTGTGTGCGTGTGTGTGTGTGCATGTGTGCGTGCGTGTGTGTGTGTGCATGAGTGTATGTGTATGTGTGTGGGTGCGTGTATGTGTGTGCGTGAGTGTGTGTGCGTGTGTGTGTGTGCGCATGTGCATGAGTGTATGTGTATGTGTGTGTGTGTGAAAGCCTGTGCAGATGCACACTTCTTCAGTTCAGACTGGTTCGCATGTCTGATAGTGCCACACACTTGGTGCATCAAATGGTATACACAAATCTTCAGAAAATTGTTAATCCATGTGAGAAATTACGTATGACAGACACAGGGAAAATGCAAAACAAGAAGGGCAAAGCCCATATGACTCACATGCTTGACCTTGACCTTTATATGACCTTGACCTTCAGGTGACCTTCAAGGTCAAGGTCAAACAACTAAACCTACCAATGACATCATAATAATAATAATAATACAGACTATTTCTAACGCACATACCTTCCCTAATAGGCAAGCTCATGGCGTGTACAATGATGAAGTCTACACTCATACAAAGCATTCTAACACTCGCACACTGTACAATTGAAAAAAAAAAAAAAAAATTAAATACAATACAATTAATTAAGTAGCAGGCAAAACACGAAACATAAAAGAGGCGCCTTCACTGCTCGTCAGGAAAGACTGACCGGAACAGGTGTGTCTTGAGGGAGGTTTTGAACTGGGACATGGAATTAGAGTGACGGACAGGGAAAGGTAGGCTATTCCATGTTACAGGGCCGATGTAAGAAAAAGCTCGCTGTCCTTGGGTTTTCTTTTTGCGACGGGGGACATTTAACGTTTTGGTGTCTGCAGCTGAACGGTTATTTCTAGCGGGGGTGTAGACAGTGAGAATTTCTTTGAGTGCGTGTGGTGCAGTTTGATTGAAGAAGTTGAAACACATAATGGCTAGCTTATACTCTATCCTCTGAGCGACGGGGAGCCAATGCAGTGCACGAAGGAGTTTGGATGTGGGAGTTCTCTTGGGACATCTAAAGATTAATCTAGCAGCAGTGTTTTGGACTTTTTGCAGTTTGTTTAGCAGAGTGCCAGGAATGCCGGCAAGAAGAGAATTTCCATAATCAAGGCGGGACAGAACAAGGGAAGTGACAAGGGTTTGAGTGGCCTGTTGTGAAAGATAGTGACGAATAGTGCCAATTTTCCTTAACTCGTAGTAAGCTAACTGGCAAGCTTTGTTCACATGAACTCTCATAGAAAGATCATCATCGAACATGACACCTAAGTTCCTAACAGACTTTGAGAATTCTATCTCACTCTGACCTATGGTTAGTTTCAGGGCCTGATCGAATTCGCCTCTACCGCCAACCAGGAGAGCTTCGGTCTTTGAATCATTAAGTTTGAGTTTGTTCTGTGTCATCCACTGTTTCACATCAGAAATACAAAGTTCACTTGCAGAGAGAAGAAGTTGGATTTGACTGGGATGAGTGGAGTTGTAGAGTTGCGTGTCATCAGCAAATTCACTGTGAGAGAATGAATGACTGTCAATTACGTTGGAAAGTGGTTGGGTGTACAGTAGAAACAGCAGAGGACCCAGAACCAAGCCCTGTGGGACTCCGTAATTTAGCGGGGCAGGATCAGAAGCAATACCCTGGATCATAACAGTCTGCCTACGTTCTGAGATATATGATTTCAGGAAGGAGAGTGCTGTGTTGTCAATGCCAAAAACATGTCTTAGACGGGAGAGAAGAATTCCATGATCTATTGTGTCAAACGCAGCACTCAAATCTAACAACGCGAGAAGGGAAACTTTGGAATCATCAGATGCGACAAGGAGGTCGTTTAGAACACAGAGCAGAGCTGTTTCGGTGGAATGGTGAGCACGGTACGCCAACTGAAAACGAGCCAAAAGATCATACTTGGACACGTGCTCTAACAACTGCTGCAAAGCTAATTTCTCTAACAGTTTTGAAAGAAAGGAAAGGTTGGAGACTGGCCTGTAATTGCTAAGCTTGTTTGGATCCAGGTCTTGCTTCTTCAGAAGTGCTTTACAAATTTTTCCTACCAAGATACATGTGACCTTGACCCAAGGTCAAGGTCATCCAAGGTCATGCAACACAAAGCTGTTAATTCAAGACATAGGAAGCACAATGGTGCTTATTGGCACTTTCTACCATGAGATATGGTCACTTTTAGTGGTTCACTACCCCATTTTGGTCACATTTCATAAGGGTCAAAGTGACCTTGACCTTGATGATATGTGAACAAATGTGTCTCATGATGAAAGTATAACATGTGCCCCACATAATTATTAAGTTTGAAACAGTTATCTTCCATAGTTCAGGGTCAAGGTCACTTCAAAATATGTATACAATCCAACTTTGAAGAGCTCCTGTGACCTTGACCTTGAAGCAAGGTCAACCAAACTGGTATCAAAAGATAGGGCTTGCTTTGACCTATATACCACTTGTAGCTAAGGTCGCCATTCTCAATAATGTGGGAGAAAATTGGGAAAATGTGAAAAATGACTGTTTTTGAGACCACATTTATGGCTCCTGTGACCTTGACCTTGAAACAAGGTCAAGTCACTATGTATGTTTTTTGAGGCCTTGTCATCATACACCATCATGCCACATTTGGTGTTGATAGACTTAATAGTCTCCGAGAAAAATCCAACGTTTAAGTTTTTTACGCCCGGACGGACGGACGCCCGGACGGACGGACGGACGAAACGGCTCAGTACATAGACTCACTTTTGCTTCGCATGTGAGTCAAAAAGCATTTATGATAGAAGTAGTTGAATTCAGCCCCTGCTTTCGTTTCAAGTGTTCCAACCATTATAAAATCCCACTACAGCTGGGAGTATTAATGAAAAAGGAGATTCTTTTGTTTGTTGGGATAATACCATCAAATTGGATTATCAATAGCTTTTCAGCCTGACTGGCCTATCTCCTCTGTCCTAATAAAATGCACTGACGCGATAAAGGGCTTTTCATACACAGATAATCTGACATGGCCGAACAGTCAAACAATGACACATCTGTACTTTGCTACTTTGTTCTACAAGGACAAACCTGAGACTATGCTCGTTTAAAAGAATTTTAGGGGAAAAAATGCTTTACTGATGAGTGTATATTTCAGGACTCCTATTTCATGGATGGACATTCTAAGACTTTTTGTTTTCATTACTACAAACTAGTGGTTCTCTTTCTTGGCAGGGAAACTCAAGGCTACTGACTATTTCATGGATGGACTCTGTGTTGTCAGTACTGGGATTCTACACACTTACAGAGCTCAAGGCTACTGACTATTTCATGGATGGACTCTGTGTTGTCAGTACTGGGATTCTACACACTCATGGACCTCAAGGCTACTGACTATTTCATGGATGGACTCTGTGTTGTCAGTACTGGGAGGCTACACACTTACAGAACTCAAGGCTACTGACTATTTCATGGATGGACTCTGTGTTGTCAGTACTGGGAGGCTACACACTTACAGAACTCAAGGCTACTGACTATTTCATGGATGGACTCTGTGTTGTCAGTACTGGGAGGCTACACACTTACAGAGCTCAAGGCTACTGACTATTTCATGGATGGACTCTGTGTTGTCAGTACTGGGACGCTACACACTTACAGAACTCAAGGCTACTGACTATTTCATGGATGGACTCTGTGTTGTCAGTACTGGGATGCTACACACTCATGGACCTCAGGCTACTGACTATTTCATGGATGGACTCTGTGTTGTCAATGCTGAGATGCTACACACTTACAGAACTCAAGGCTGCTGACTATTTCATGGATGGACTCTGTGTTGTCTGTCAGTACTGGGATGCTACACACTTACAGAACTCAAGGCTACTGACTATTTCATGGATGGACTCTGTGTTGTCAGTACTGGGAGGCTACACACTTACAGAACTCAAGGCTACTGACTATTTCATGGATGGACTCTGTGTTGTCAGTACTGGGACGCTACACACTTACAGAACTCAAGGCTACTGACTATTTCATGGATGGACTCTGTGTTGTCAGTACTGGGATGCTACACACTTACAGAACTCAAGGCTACTGACTATTTCATGGATGGACTCTGTGTTGTCAGTACTGGGAGTCTACACACTTACAGAACTCAAGGCTACTGACTATTTCATGGATGGACTCTGTGTTGTCAGTACTGGGATTCTACACACTCATGGACCTCAGGCTACTGACTATTTCATGGATGGACTCTGTGTTGTCAGTACTGGGATTCTACACACTCATGGACCTCAAGGCTACTGACTATTTCATGGATGGACTTGTTGAAGACCTCGTCCTCTGAGAAGATGAGCAGGATGATGAGGGCCATGTAGATGTGGTGTGAGTTCTTCTCCTGCGCCTGGTACAGGATCCGCAACAAGGGCAGCACCTGCAGCAACCCACAGTGCAACGCCATGAACATCCTGATGCATAATGCTCATTGTGCAGCTGAGTAGAATTCAATGAATGAATGAATAAATGAATGAATGAATGAATGAAAAAAGAATGAATGAATGAAAGAATGAAAGAAAGAATGAATGAATGAGTCAGAAGGTCAGTCGGTCAGTCTGTCAATGAAGTGTAATGGCCGAGCTCAGCCATTGTAGGCTATGTAAGGCCATTGACTATGTATATACATTACTAGGGCTGGTGTGAGTATGTGTAAGTATCTGTATCATTCAAATTCACGAGTTAAAAGGAGTCGCTTCATTTGAGGTAGAATAAACCTGGAGAGGAAAATGAAACTAAGAATCAAGGAAGAAGGAATACAACAAACAGAAGGAGAAGGAAAAGTAGGAGGAGCAGGAAGGAGGAGCAGTAGGAAGGAGGAGGAGCAGGAAGGAGGAGCAGCAGGAAGGAGGAGGAGCAGTAGAAAGGAGGAGTAGCAGGAAGGAGGAGCAGCAGGAAGGAGGAGGAGCAGCAGGAAGGAGGAGCAGCAGGAAGGAGGAGCAGCAGGAAGGAGGAGCAGCAGGAAGGAGCAGGAGCAGTAGGAAGAAGGAGTAGCAGGAAGGAGGAGCAGCAGTAGGAAGGAGGAGCAGTAGAAAGGAGGAGTAGCAGGAAGGAGGAGTAGCAGGAAGGAGGAGCAGTAGGGAGGAGGAGCAGTAGGAAGGAGGAGCAGTAGGAAGGAGGAGCAGCAGGAAGGAGGAGTAGCAGGAAGGAGGAGCAGTAGGAAGGAGGAGCAGCAGGAAGGAGGAGGAGCAGTAGGAAGGAGGAGCAGTAGGAAGGAGGAGCAGTAGGAAGGAGGAGCAGTAGGAAGGAGGAGCAGTAGGAAGGAGGAGCAGTAGGAAGGAGGAGCAGTAGGAAGGAGGAGCAGTAGGAAGGAGGAGCAGTAGGAAGGAGGAGCAGCAGGAGGAGGAGGAGGAGCAGTAGGAAGGAGGAGCAGTAGGAAGGAGGAGTAGAGGAGGAGCAGCAGGAAGGAGGAGCAGTAGGAAGGAGGAGCAGCAGGAAGGAGGAGGAGTAGGAAGGAGGAGCAGCAGGAAGGAGGAGCAGCAGGAAGGAGGAGGAGTAGGAAGGAGGAGCAAGGAGGAGCAGCAGGAAGGAGGAGCAGTAGGAAGGAGGAGCAGCAGGAAGGAGGAGCAGCAGGAAGGAGGAGCAGTAGGAAGGAGGAGCAGTAGGAAGGAGGAGCAGTAGGAAGGAGGAGCAGCAGGAAGGAGGAGCAGTAGGAAGGAGGAGCAGTAGGAAGGAGGAGCAGCAGGAAGGAGGAGCAGCAGGAAGGAGGAGGAGCAGCAGGAAGGAGGAGGAGCAGCAGGAAGGAGGAGCAGCAGGAAGGAGGAGGAGCAGCAGGAAGGAGGAGCAGCAGGAAGGAGGAGCAGCAGGAAGGAGGAGCAGTAGGAAGGAGGAGCAGTAGGAAGGAGGAGCAGCAGGAAGGAGGAGCAGTAGGAAGGAGGAGCAGCAGGAAGAAGGAGTAGCAGGAAGGAGGAGCAGCAGGAAGGAGCAGCAGGAAGGAGGAGCAGCAGGAAGGAGCAGCAGGAAGGAGGAGCAGCAGGAAGGAGGAGCAGCAGGAAGGAGGAGCAGCAGGAAGGAGGAGCAGCAGGAAGGAGGAGCAGCAGGAAGGAGGAGGAGCAGCAGGAAGGAGGAGCAGCAGGAAGGAGGAGGAGCAGCAGGAAGGAGGAGCAGTAGGAAGGAGGAGCAGTAGGAAGGAGGAGCAGCAGGAAGGAGGAGGAGCAGTAGGAAGGAGGAGGAGCAGCAGGAAGGAGGAGGAGCAGTAGGAAGGAGGAGCAGTAGGAAGGAGGAGCAGTAGGAAGGAGGAGGAGGAGTAAGAAGAGAAGAGAAAGAGGAGGAGCAGCAGGAAGGAGGAGGAGCAGTAGGAAGGAGGAGGAGGAGTAAGAAGAGAAGAGAAGGAGCAGGAGCAGTAGGAAGGAGGAGGAGCAGTAGGAAGGAGGAGGAGCAGTAGGAAAGAGCAGGAGCAGTAGGAAGGAGCAGGAGCAGTAGGAAGGAGGAGGAGCAGTAGGAAGGAGGAGGAGCAGTAGGAAAGAGCAGGAGCAGTAGGAAGGAGCAGGAGCAGTAGGAAGGAGCAGGAGCAGTAGGAAGGAGGAGGAGCAGTAGGAAAGAGCAGGAGCAGTAGGAAGGAGCAGGAGCAGTAGGAAGGAGCAGGAGCAGTAGGAAGGAGCAGGAGCAGTAGGAAGGAGGAGGAGCAGTAGGAAGGAGGAGGAGCAGTAGGAAGGAGGAGCAGTAGGAAGGAGGAGGAGCAGTAGGAAGGAGGAGGAGCAGTAGGAAGGAGGAGGAGCAGCAGGAAGGAGGAGGAGCAGTAGGAAGGAGGAGGAGCAGTAGGAAGGAGGAGCAGTAGGAAGAAGGAGGAGCAGCAGCAAGGAGGAGCAGTAGGAAGGAGGAGGAGCAGCAGGAAGGAGGAGGAGCAGTAGGAAGGAGGAGGAGCAGTAGGAAGGAGGAGGAGCAGTAGGAAGGAGGAGGAGCAGTAGGAAGGAGGAGGAGCAGCAGGAAGGAGGAGCAGTAGGAAGAAGGAGGAGCAGCAGCAAGGAGGAGCAGTAGGAAGAAGGAGGAGCAGTAGGAAGGAGGAGGAGCAGTAGGAAGGAGGAGGAGCAGTAGGAAGGAGGAGCAGCAGGAAGGAGGAGGAGGAGTAGGAAGGAGGAGCAGTAGGAAGGAGGAGCTGTAGGAAGGAAGGAGGAGGAGGAAGGAGGAGCGCAGGAGTAAGAAGAAAAGTAAAAGGAGCAGTAGAAAGGAGGAGGAGCAGGAGTAACAAGAGAAGAGAAAGAGGAGGAGCAGTAGGAAGGAAGGAGGAGGAGGGGCAGGAGGAGTCACAAACATACAGAGCACAAGAACGCAGACTACATCAAGCACAGGCGAGGAACACAGATGAGTTGCAGCGTACACACACACACACCCACCAGGGCATCGATGTTGGTTCTGGACAGGATGTAAGCCTTCATGTGGGCATTGCGGTGGATGAGCAGGTACAGCAGCAGGGTGGTCTGGTCATCGCGCAGAGTCAGACACAGCGTCTGGTAGAGCTTGCCCAGGTCTATCTTGAAGGTGGCCACCGCTCTTGTCGGGTTTGTGCTGCCTGAGGAATCTGGCATAGAAAGATGGGCAGATCCAGTAAGCTCTCATAGTAAGACCAATGGACAGACTGATAGAGTCTTGCAGCCCATCAACCTTTGTAGGCTATGTAAGGCCATTTATTGCACACACAAAATTAACAGTTAGAGTAAGGTTAAATCATGATGTCCCTAGTAATTTGCCTCTTACAAATCACGTAGAGAGATGCAGTGGGTCAATTCTGACCCCAACCCACTGGGGGTCTATTCTGACCCCCAACCCACTGGGGGTCTCTTCTGACCCCCAACCCACTGGGGGTCTATTTTGACCCCCAACCCCCTGGGGGTCTCATAATAAGAAGCCATACTAATGCCCTGGGCAGGTGTGCAGGAGAGCCTGTTGGCTGTGCAATAGGTCCAATATACATGTAACTATCTGTCTGTGCAACAAGGGAGAATTTTTCTAAGCAGGAACCACCGACATGGGGCTATCACAGTGATAACTTTACAGTGCTTGCACTGTCCAATATCTCACTTTCAATCTGTTAATTTTATCATATTTTCGTGTTGACGCTGTTCCATACTGCCTCATCATTCAGATTTATTGACACATCTTGTCTGTTTTCCCAAGAGATTCAGACTTGTGCCATCCCCAAAGTGCTCCTGTGGAGAGGCCGACCAGACGGCTGAACACATTCTGCAGGGATGCAGGAACCACCGGCTGCTGCAAGAGGACGTTTGGCCAGAACCAGCAAGCATTCAGGAAAAGCTGTACGGCAGGGTGGAATCTCTCCAGAAGACAGCCCATTTCATCCTTGACTCTAGAATCCAAGTGTGATGGCGTTCGAGAAGAAGAACTCTGCTTTCCTTTTATTTCCTGTTCAAACACGTGTTGATGGAGTGCATTTGAGGGAAGTAACTCTTTGGCTAAAATGAACATTCTGAACTCATTAATATTTAAATAAACCCAGGTTTTCTCATCCCAGGGATACAACCATAGCACTCATTTTAACTTGTTTTTTATAGACATTTTTGTGATTATGTTTCTATAACACTGCTGTGCTTGAGGGCTGACTCAGCACTGAAATCTATTCAAACATTTTGTCCCAATTCCCCTCACTTTCCAGAATCGGAAATGATGACCCTATAGCTATCCAAGGCCTTTTGCTGTCTCCTGCGTGTGAGGCTATTGGAGGGCTTGATGGGCCAATAGCTGTGGGCAGGATCACAC
The DNA here is from genome assembly GCA_034096865.1 of Theodoxus fluviatilis. Lineage (NCBI taxonomy): Eukaryota > Metazoa > Mollusca > Gastropoda > Cycloneritida > Neritidae > Theodoxus > Theodoxus fluviatilis. The sequence continues at coordinate 33,807 of JAWQFJ010011023.1, forward strand.
CTAACAGACCTATGACATATCAGGCTGTTCTGCATGCCAGCCCAGCATACATATGGCCACTTACAGTCCTGTAATGCTATGCTCCACCCTTGCCGCCATGCCCACACCACCACTGATGGTGGGGGCCAGCTCTCCATCCTTGCCACCATGCCCACACTACCACTGATGGTGGGGGCTAGCTTGCCGCCATGCCCACACTACCACTGGCGGTGGGGGCTAGCTTGCCGCCATGCCCACACTACCACTGGCGGTGGGGGCCAGCTTGCCGCCATGCCCACACTACCACTGGCGGTGGGGGCCAGCTCTCCATCCTTGCCGCCATGCCCACACTGCCACTGGCGGTGGGGGCCAGCTCTCCATCCTTGCCACCATGCCCACACTACCACTGGCGGTGGGGGCTAGCTTGCCGCCATGCCCACACTACCACTGGCGGTGGGGGCTAGCTTGCTGCCATGCCCACACTACCACTGGCGGTGGGGGCTAGCTTGCCGCCATGCCCACACTACCACTGGCGGTGGGGGCTAGCTTGCTGCCATGCCCACACTACCACTGGCGGTGGGGGCTAGCTTGCCGCCATGCCCACACTACCACTGGCGGTGGGGGCTAGCTTGCCGCCATGCCCACACTACCACTGGCGGTGGGGGCTAGCTTGCCGCCATGCCCACACTACCACTGGCGGTGGGGGCCAGCTTGCCACCATGCCCACACTACCACTGACGGTGGGGGCCAGCTTGCCGCCATGCCCACACTGCCACTGGCGGTGGGGGCCAGCTTGCCACCATGCCCACACTGCCACTGACGGTGGGGGCCAGCTTGCCACCATGCCCACACTGCCACTGACGGTGGGGGCCAGCTCTCCATCCTTGCCACCATGCCCACACTGCCACTGGCGGTGGGGGCCAGCTTGCCACCATGCCCACACTGCCACTGACGGTGGGGGCCAGCTCTCCATCCTTGCCACCATGCCCACACTGCCACTGACGGTGGGGGCCAGCTTGCCACCATGCCCACACTGCCACTGACGGTGGGGGCCAGCTTGCCACCATGCCCACACTGCCACTGACGGTGGGGGCCAGCTCTCCATCCTTGCCACCATGCCCACACTGCCACTGGCGGTGGGGGCCAGCTCTCCATCCTTGCCACCATGCCCACACTGCCACTGACGGTGGGGGCCAGCTTGCCACCATGCCCACACTGCCACTGACGGTGGGGGCCAGCTCTCCATCCTTGCCGCCATGCCCACACTGCCACTGACGGTGGGGGCCAGCTCTCCATCCTTGCCGCCATGCCCACACTACCACTGGCGGTGGGGGCCAGCTCTCCATCCTTGCCGCCATGCCCACACTGCCACTGGCGGTGGGGGCCAGCTCTCCATCCTTGCCGCCATGCCCACACTGCCACTGACGGTGGGGGCCAGCTCTCCATCCTTGCCGCCATGCCCACACTACCACTGGCGGTGGGGGCCAGCTCTCCATCCTTGCCGCCATGCCCACACTACCACTGGCGGTGGGGGCCAGCTCTCCATCCTTGCCGCCATGCCCACACTACCACTGGCGGTGGGGGCTAGCTCTCCATCCTTGCCGCCATGCCCACACTGCCACTGGCGGTGGGGGCCAGCTTGCCGCCATGCCCACACTACCACTGGCGGTGGGGGCCAGCTTGCCGCCATGCCCACACTGCCACTGGCGGTGGGGGCCAGCTCTCCATCCTTGCCGCCATGCCCACACTGCCACTGACGGTGGGGCCAGCTTGCCGCCATGCCCCACGCACTGGCGGTGGGGCCAGCTCCCCCTTGCCGCCATGCCCCACTGCCTGACGGGGGGCCACTCTCCATCCTTGCCGCCATGCCCACACTGCCACTGATGGTGGGGGCCAGCTTGCCGCCATGCCCACACTGCCACTGGCGGTGGGGGCCAGCTCTCCATCCTTGCCGCCATGCCCACACTACCACGGCGGTGGGGGCTAGCTCTCCATCCTTGCCGCAATGCCCACACTGCCACTGGCGGTGGGGGCTAGCTTGCCACCATGCCCACACTACCACTGGCGGTGGGGGCCAGCTCTCCATCCTTGCCGCCATGCCCACACTACCACTGACGGTGGGGGCCAGCTTGCCGCCATGCCCACACTACCACTGGCGGTGGGGGCCAGCTCTCCATCCTTGCCGCCATGCCCACACTACCATTGACGTTGGGGGCCAGCTTGCCACCATGCCCACACTGCCACTGATGGTGGGGCCAGCTCTCCATCCTTGCCACCATGCCCACACTGCCATTGACGGTGGGGGCCAGCTCTCCATCCTTGCCGCCATGCCCACACTGCCACTGGCGGTGGGGGCCAGCTCTCCATCCTTGCCGCCATGCCCACACTGCCACTGGCGGTGGGGGCCAGCTCTCCATCCTTGCCGCCATGCCCACACTGCCACTGACGGTGGGGGCCAGCTTGCCGCCATGCCCACACTGCCACTGACGGTGGGGGCCAGGTCTCCATCCTTGCCGCCATGCCCACACTACCATTGACGTTGGGGGCCAGCTCTCCATCCTTGCCGCCATGCCCACACTGCCACTGACGGTGGGGGCCAGCTCTCCATCCTTGCCGCCATGCCCACACTGCCACTGACGGTGGGGGCCAGCTTGCCGCCATGCCCACACTGCCACTGACGGTGGGGGCCAGGTCTCCATCCTTGCCGCCATGCCCACACTACCATTGACGTTGGGGGCCAGCTCTCCATCCTTGCCGCCATGCCCACACTGCCACTGGCGGTGGGGGCCAGCTCTCCATCCTTGCCACCATGCCCACACTACCACTGACGGTGGGGGCCAGCTCTCCATCCTTGCCGCCATGCCCACACTACCACTGGCGGTGGGGGCTAGCTTGCCGCCATGCCCACACTGCCACTGGCGGTGGGGGCCAGCTCTCCATCCTTGCCACCATACCCACACTACCACTGGCGGTGGGGGCTAGCTTGCCGCCATGCCCACACTACCACTGGCGGTGGGGGCTAGCTTGCCGCCATGCCCACACTACCACTGGCGGTGGGGGCCAGCTTGCCGCCATGCCCACACTGCCACTGGCGGTGGGGGCCAGCTTGCCGCCATGCCCACACTACCACTGGCGGTGGGGGCTAGCTTGCCACCATGCCCACACTACCACTGGCGGTGGGTGCTAGCTTGCCGCCATGCCCACACTACCACTGGCGGTGGGGGCCAGCTTGACAGTGTCAGACCCAATGGCCTGCCCAATTGCCCAGGGCAACCAGATGTTCTCTTCAGGCAAGGAAACACTAAGTACTCTAAATTTACCTAAACTGACAGGCAAGGAAACACTAAGTACTCTAAATTTACCTAAACTGACAGGCAAGGAAACACTAAGTACTCTAAATTTACCTAAACTGACAGGCAAGGAAACACTAAGTACTCTAAATTTACCTAAACTGACAGGCAAGGAAACACTAAGTACTCTAAATTTACCTAAACTGACAGGCAAGGAAACACTAAGTACTCTAAATTTACCTAAACTGACAGGCAAGGAAACACTAAGTACTCTAAATTTACCTAAACTGACAGGCAAGGAAACACTAAGTACTCTAAATTTACCTAAACTGACAGGCAAGGAAACACTAAGTACTCTAAATTTACCTAAACTGACAGGCAAGGAAACACTAAGTACTCTAAATTTACCTAAACTGACAGGCAAG